>JBBPBS010000693.1:4602737-4638179 GCA_037974835.1 Cicer judaicum
AATGATTACTTGAAAATTGATATGTAGTTAACAAAATATTTTTAGTTTTAATAAATCAAGTAATACCATATATCACAAATTTATTTCTTAAGTAATTTTTTAAGTTCTTCATATATCTACTTTATTATTTTATTTTTCTAAATTAATTTTATGATTTTTTTACTATAATACACCCTTTGTTTCAAAATATTTATTACATTAATTATTTCACACATATTAAAAAAAGATAACAGATGAAAGAGGAAATAGTAATTTTATTAAATTATCCTTATTAATAACTAGTGTATTATGATTATCATGAATGTAGAGCGAGAGAATGAAAATGAAGTATATATTAATAATTAGAAAATACAATTGAAAAAAAGAAATAAAAAATATATTGATAATATAACATAACAATTTTTTTATGACAAATTTTTTGCAAATGTGACAATTATTTCATAATAAATGATGTATTAAGTAGCTCTGACATCGTACAAATCACTAAAACATGATGTCATAGTGGTTATATTTATTTTTTTATATATAAAAAAGATGATAAATATCAACATAATTAATTTGCACAATTACAATATCTCGAGTTCGAATTTAAAACACAAAATCCAACTTAATAATATTGATATGTGTAGTTGAACTATAACTTAAAAACATTGATAGTTTAGTAGCTCCAAACTATCTTTGTACACGCACAAAATTAAAAATGATTCAATGAAAGAAAGTTATTGAAAGAATTAAAAAAATAATATAAGATTAATTTTTTAAATATATGAATGTCTGATTAATTAATGATATTGTTATGGATTGTATAAGAAACTTACCCTCTTCAATCCGGGAATGATGGCAGATAGTGCTATGAACCTCTCAGTAATAACTTGTCTCCTTTTTCTCTCAGCCAAGATGTGATCTTGTGTCTCAGATGAGCTTCTAAAATTCTTGGTTCTTTCCTTTGCCGTTGGTAATTCACTCACATTGTTATTCAATGTTATTTTTTGGCCCATAATAGAAGAACATGTGGCAATGGCACTATTAGGTGAAGGTTCAACAATTGATTTTTCAAAAGATAAAATGTATTGAGAAGGTTCTTGTTGTGAATTAGAAGCATAATTATATTCTTGAGAAATGAGGGAGTTGGAAGTATTACTATTGTTGAGCATGTTCTTTTGAATTGTGGTAACACAAACATTATCAACATTAATGTTGGAATTAGCACTCTCAAGAAAGAAATTGGTCTGCTCCATATTGTCTATGAGAAACATATCTTCATCCAAATAGGGAGATTTGTCACCATCCATTTCCTATAACAAACAAATGGGAAGAGACACAAAGAGTTAAATAAAAATAAATATTATATTAATTCTAGAAAAGAAACCATCATTTAATGTCATTATTCATTTAATTAATTAATACTATAAGTAGTTGAATCAAACTCTGCTTATCTCATTACCAAAGAAGAAAACCACTTTTCCCACAAATCTTCCATCCAAAAGAAAAATTGGGAGAAGCTAGGAGGTTGTGTTGTGTTCAACCAAAATGATTTTCAGCTTTAATAAATAGACATATCACCTAGAATTCGGACAACGTTAAACATGTAACTTTAATTTCCACCGTTAGATGGAGAATCCTCCAAATATTTACACGGGGATTCAAACCCACTTGTCTTGTTTGCCAACAACATTAATGCTATCAATCTCTTATAAAAAAAAAAAAACATGTAAGATATCAGTGGTACACAATAATTGTCATATTTGAAGGAAAAAAAAAGTTTAATTATATTTTTGTTTTTTTTTATTATTGTTATTTTACGAATTCGGTCATCTTATTTTGAAAATCGATAATTTTGGTCTATCTTTCATATATTTTAACTAGAAAAGATGATTTTCACATTTTTAAAGACGTGACATACAATTATGTGATATAAAATCATTTTGATGCATTAACTATTCATATATCATTAATTAAATTAAAAATATAAAAAAAAATTAAGTTGAAATATAAATTTTCATGATATTTTATTACAATTTCATGTATATTGATAATTTTACATCATCATATCATATGTCGTGTTATTTAACGAATCATATATGATCACTTTTTAGTTAAAAAATCATAAAGATGAACCACAACTTATAAAATAAATGGACTAATTTTATGAATCGATAAAAATATGGAGACTAAAACTGCAATTCAAGCAAAATAAAATTCTCTAAAAAAGTTATCATTTTTAATTTTTTTATAGAATATTAATTATTGTTTTATCAATTGTATTATCTAGTTAATGCTATATGATCAATTTATAAATTATTATATTTAACTTTGCATTTTATATATAATAATAGTGAATAAATTATACTTAACAAAAATAATTTGATAAAATAGTTACTTTTTTATTTTATTTATGATTTTTGTAATATATGTCAAATAAGTAAATAAATAAAACAATTACTTTAAGACGAATATAGTAATTTAATTATATAAATGAGTTCGTTCGTGTAATTACTTAACTTCACCGTTGGAGTTGTGCCAAGGTGTCATCACGGTAGGAAGGAACGGTGCTTTATAACAGTTAACTTTTATTAATTTATTAATAATAATAAAATTATTATTTTTTAATAATTTATAGCCGTTAACTTCTTTTTAATTTATTAAATAATAATAATTTTGTAACCATTAGCTTTTTTTAGTTAATATACCACCGTTAGTTTTTTTTTCTCTTTAATTACGATTGTTAGCTCATTAATAAGAACAATTTGTTACTCATACTTTTTCTTCACAATTATTGTTATAAAAATTTAAGTTCAATTTTATTTTAATTTAAAATTTTAATTTTAATTTTAAATTAAAATAATGTATAATAATATTAATTAGAATATTTAAATTAATATTTTAAGTTATAATAAAATTAAATATTAATATATAAATTAAAATAATGAAATATAATATAATTTTTTAAAAATTAAACCGTAAAAAATAAATGAGTTGATTTAGGGTGATGTGGCATAGTAGAACTTGAATCATGCAGAGTTCGCCGTTGGAGTAGAAAATCAATGAATTGCTTCAAGATAATGTGGCACACAGTAGACCCCATCTAAAGAACTCATATTGAGTTCACATTTGAAGATGCTCTAAGAGTATTTCTCATTTATTTTTCTTTACCCTTACTTTTCCAATATTTCTCTTTATCACCCCATATATGACCCATATGAAGATATGAATGAAAGTTGATAAAAGAATGAAGGAAGTTGATCTTTCTTTAATATTCCATTACATAGATAAGTAAAATGGTGGTTATCTATTTTACTCCATCCAACTTACATGTTTACATATGTAAGTTAGCATACAACTTTAAATTTTAAAATACAATGAACTCATAGAAGTACACATATATAAATTGATTTCCTCTGCCTAAAATTTCTTAAAATTTTCGAATTTATAATCGATACGTGAATTTAGTTTATATTGATTTAGTTTATATTGATGAATGAAGAATACTTTAGAAACTATTTAGTATGTTTCTAGAAAGATCAAATTGGAAGAGAGTGATAATTCATATAACAAATTAATGGTTCAATATAATATAAAATCTCATCTTACTGACCAGAAACACCTGAAATATTACTACACTAGCATCCTGTCTGCCAATAACTAATTGTCTGAAACATTAAGTTGTTTCAGTATCTTTTTTGTGTACAAGTTTCAGTCTCTGCACCTTGCAATAGAACTATTTACGAATTATTTACTATTGTACGTGCATTAAAAGAATGACTGCATACCATAGATTAACTTTAACTAAATTTTATTTAATAAAAACTAATTACAAGCTAAATAGTCATGCTGCAACCCTTGGTCTGATATCTAACCCAACCATATGGGTAATAAATTACAATACAATTTTGTAAATAAATTCAACCAGAAGTTACTTCAAGGTTTACCAAATACTTGTTTTTAAAACATCAACATCAGCTCGTGAAGACCGCATTAGTATATATGACAAAACAGTATATCATACATTGATGTTAGAAACAAGCTTTCTTCATCCTCGTTTTTAACTTAATCTTCAGACTTTCCTCATCAAAAGGTACAACCTTTGATCAAGCTCAAACTTGTTGCAATGAGAGTGATCTCCCCTAAGCAACATCAGAAGCCCACCAAATGATATATATAACTCTCTGCCGAAAATAATATTAAGAAAAAAACTGTTAAATACACACCACAGTAAAACCTTAACTAATAAGTTGCTTGGAAAAAATATCTATTAATTGATACAGTACTAAATCTCATGAAAATATTGTTAACTAGGGAGATTATGCTACTTGAAAACAGCATGTGACGATAAGTACTATTACAAACTATTTGATTGATTCATGCTAAGAATAAGAAAGAGTTCAAAGCTCCAAGTAAATAGCAACTAAATGGCTAATTAGTAAGACAAACCAGCTCTATATGCAAACTAAAACAAAAATTCCTTTCTCAATGGAGATAAAAGACTTACGCTTTTTCACGACCAGAACCCTCTGTTACTCTGTAGAGCTTGCCATACATGACGTATTCATAGTCATCAGCAATTGATTGCCGAATGCCCTTGGGAATTAAAAGGGAAAAAAAGTAGCAGGTTTCTGTTAGGCAAATATTGGATAGCAAATGACATAGCAACCATAAAAAGCAAAAATTACCAAGGGCACAAGAAACTACAGTTATAAATGGGAGTTAAAGATCCTGCTACTCTTATTGGCACAAGCTACTGTGCAGTAGCAATGTTATTTCGATTTACAGGGTTTATTAAGCAGAAAAGGATTTTTTTTTGAAGTTTAATACATATAGGTCTAAGAGTTGTAAAATGGAAAAGAGGATTTTTTTTTAAATGATAAAAATTTGACTTTTAACCCTAGTTGTAAACCAGAAGATTAATCCTTTGAAACTACAATTTAATCATCCTCCCAGCTCTTGCATCCTACTTCGAAACCTTAATTCATACAAGAACCACACGAGTTCATCTTCAAATATCAAACATAGTAGTTCTTGCTTGATCTTGAGCACTTAAAATAGGTTACCAGGAGCAATAAATCAGGCTCCATACACATTTAATAAATTCTATTATAAAATGCTTTGTTGTGTGCCAGAGGACATATGTTCTCTATTAATTGTGCATGAAGAATCCTCTGTCCCTAAATATAGAGACTCCTATCAAATTTTCAACTGCATTAACTATTTGTTCACTACAATATCCCTATTTATTACACTAGTGATGATAAATACTATGATAAGAAGGGTACACTTAGAAAAAAAATTAAATTATAAACAAATAAAATACTACAAATATAAGTTTAAACTGGAGCACAATATAACGGGTTTAGAGGTCTATGCAAAATAAAGGTATGCATTGTAACTACATTCTACAGCCGCGACCAGTAGTAATAAACTAATAACTAAATTACCGGATTATAGTAGCCAGTGTCTGGGGTGCCATCTGGATTAAGTGTTGGAGCCAAAACAAGAGTAAACTTCTGTCCAGCCTTCAAAGGATACAACTCAGAATTGATATCTAGTTGCATAAACATATCGAATTTCTCGCTTCTGGCTTCGATTCGGTTAACTTAAAGCAAAAAAACACATAAAACTGTTATTATTAGAATGAAATAGAAAGAACAAAGTATAGAGAATACAAATTGTTAGATCCGTTTATGAAAAAATAGGTATTTTGTGTTGAGACTTGAATTTTGTAGTTTTTAAGCGAAATCTCAGTTTGTTTTCTAGCTATGAGTTTTAATTTTTTTAATGTATAATAATTGCTGAAAATTCATGGCTAGGAGTTAGGACTCGTGGTTGACTAAAATACTGTCTAAAGTGATGACCCTGTTTTGAAACCCCTCGACTGCAGCTTAAGTTAATTCTGGGTCTATCAATCATTATTGTGTTTACAAATATGATAATCTAATATAATAATGTACATTTAGTTTGTTAATTGATCTCGTTGATGACGTCATTAGTTCTATATTGTTTGTTGCCGAGTTTAGATTGATCAAATATGCTTTAAGTTGCGATACTTCGACTCAATTTGAAAGAAAGTGAGAGAAGTAGTTAAAAATGACTTATATGAAAGGTTGAAATGACAGAATAACTCCTAATCATCATTCAAACCATTAGAATATGGTATTTTCCTTATATCAATTCATAATTGCAGTTTATATTGTTGGTGGACTTGGAGTTTGATTATATAAATCCATATGATTCAACATCTCGGGTAAAGCAGGTTATCTTGCCTGTGTTTAATATTGTGGTACTGAAATTAGTTGCATCTTGTGTATCCTGTATATTAAGAAAAATATAGTTTTTCCTTTCAAAATATATATATATATATATAGCTTTTCTGCATGTGTCTCAATCTTTAAGCAACATGATGTTCTTTTGTAGTTTGGTATTATTCAAATCTCAATTTGCATCCGTTTGATTGATTTTCTATAGGGAATTTGCTTCTAGATTTTTTCATCGTTTTAATATTTTTCAGATAACATTATATAAAGAATATATTATAAGTAATTGATAGTACTAAACAAGAAGTAATCCACATAGTTGAGAGGAATTATATCCTAATTTCATAATCCTAGCTAGATATAAACGTGCAGGGGCCCAAATTTATGTTGACTAGTCTTGCCTAAGACAATTGTCAGCATTATCTTTGTGATGCAGAGTGCTGCAAACAGACAACAAATTAGTTTTCAAGACTTAATTTAGGCTTAGGTTGCATGATTGAATTATGTGGTGTATTGTTCCTCTCAGACCTAAGCTTCTGCTATATGGACCTTTGATAAATCATGCTCATACATGTAAAAATCAGATAGCTGAACATTTTTATGTATTGTTCGTACGTTACTTAGTAGGACTTCCTGTTGTCATTGTTCCGGTTGGGTTATATTCTCCCTTACTTAGTAACATTATACCACCATATGTTATTTTCTTTATACAAGACTTTGGATATTATTTATATGTTATATATAACTTATATATGCTTCAAACTTCACAGGTTGGGTATGATAAATTGGGTTTGCTTATTGGTCTTCGCAACAGGAAATTGGAGGTTGCTGTAAGGGTTGTCCACGTGGCATGTGCTCTTTGTGGGAGAGTGCAGGAGAGGCTCCTTGCGAAGAATATTGTATCCAAAGACGATGATTCTCCTGTTACTGTTGCAGGTACTTATTTCCATTTAATTTAATTTCAATCCTAATCCATGTTTTGTATTTTCTTTATTTTTGGTGGTTATGAATTGTATTATTGATAATTTGATTTAAGGGTTTTAAATACTTTTTATTTTGTTTTTTTGTTGTGGGAAAATCTGCGCTCTAATCATCATGTAGGATGTGATTACTGAAATTGAAATGTAAAATAGATAATGCAGTAGTTATTAGGAAACTTTAATTATCTTATAATAGTGAAATTGAATGTGCAAAAGGTAATGCAACTTATAGATTCATATGTGATGGGATTTGAAAAAAAATATCTCTTTTGAATTTGTAGTATATTATTATGTGTTAAGAGATATAATATAAAATTATGAGTTTAATGGACAGTGACAATGCAAATTGAATTTTAAATTGGATTTCAGAATACAAATTTTAAGCTGTGATATCATTTGCTTGAGAAATAAATGTAGTGTATCTGCTGGTGATCTTACAATTTATACATTTGTGATTGTGGAATCGTAATTTAAAATTGAAATTATGTTAAAGTTTTATGCGTATCTAATATAATGGTGCACCTAGTCTATATGATACAATTCTTGCATTGTAGGATTATATTTCCTTAACCTTAATTTAAAAAACCAGAAGTGGTCAGAAATGCACATAATGTTCTTATATCGAACTTTTTATGTGTGATATCAGGCTATCTGCATGTCAGATTACAGAAAGCCAGAGCATTACTATGATCTGCTAAGAAGATAAAAAGGAAGAGTAGTAGCAGTAGCACATTGTTTCCAGCTAAAGGAAAGCCTTCATTGTAGTGTGTTTGAGCTAGTGGGCTTTTTTCTTTTGGTGGATTGGATTTCATCCATTATTAGCACAAAATTTGATGTCTTTGATAGTGGTTTCAGTTTTTGGATTTTTTATTCAATTCCATCAGCGTTTAAATTTGATTTTGGTATACAATATCAATTGTGAATGCATGCCTTTTTTTCCAAATTCTTTTGGGCAAAAAGTGAAAATGTGTAAACAATTTCAATTTTGAGAACCGGTTCACTGGTTTATAGAACCAATTCACTGGTTTATAGAACCGGTTCGGTTTGGTTCAGAATATTAAACCGGTTCACTGGTTTATAGAACTGGTTCGGTTCGATTCAGTTTGGAATATTAAATCGGTTCACTGGTTTATAGAACCGGTTCAGTTCGGTTTTATAAATTGTAAACTAGTTCGGTTTGGTTTTTTCTGAACTGACAACCGGTTCGGTTCGGTTTTCATCTCTAACAACATCAAATAAATAATAAAAATATGAATTCAACAACTTGTATGTATTCAACAACGCCACACTCACTTGACACAAAACTTTACATCTAAAGATATATAAGATGCCAAATCCAACCAAATTAACTTTAGATGACAGCTGATTAAAAGATAAATGATAAAAAAAAAAAAAAACTTTCATAGGAGAAATGTTGTTCCAAACGAATATCAAAGCCATCACTCGTTAAAATCTCATAACTTACTCTGTGTCGCGGCCTAAAATTTTGAGTTTTGCTCGAATTCAATTAAGTCGTCACCAAAATTTATTTTATATCGGGAAAATATTGGGAAACCCTTAAAAATAATAAAAAATAAAAAATGGTATTGGATACCAGATTTTGAGTTCGGGAGTCGATTATGCGTAATGGAGGTTGGAGATCAAAAATTTCAAAAGAGAAAAACAAAGTCGTGTTTCCACGCGAACTGCATCATCAAGACCGTGAACAAGAATGGTGTTGGAATGAGGCCGTTGGATCAGGTCGTCAAGGAAGAAGGGGAGTCAGAGTGCGAACGGAGTGACCAAAAACATGATCGGCATTCCGGCGACGACAACGATGTTTAAGGTTTGAGTTTTTAATCCTATTATCTCTAACATTTTTTATACTCAGATCAATAATAATAAATAATTTTCATCTTTTATTCATAACTCAAACTCAACAAATTACATTTAGATTATGATTAGGAAATGAAAAACGAAAATACCTTAATCCTTCTGTTTGTTCCTCTGTTTCTGTATGTGGAAAAGTGAAAAAATTCAATCTCTCCTTTAGTATATTTTTTTTACAAATTTCTCTCCCAAAAAGAAAATTTACTCTCTGTTTCAAAATTTCGTCTTCTCTTCCTTCTCAGTTTCAAAATTTCAAACTTTATTTATAGACTAAAAGTATTAAAGTAGTGAAACCTTGTGTTTATTAGATAAATTTTATGATCAGGTTCTGGATTTTATGTGGGTTTGTTTGCAAAATTCAGATTTTGAGTATAGAAGTTATAAAAGAAGGTTATACAAGTAATGCCTTTATTAGTATGTTTGATATAAGATGAACCAAATAACTGGTTTCTAATATGTTTGTACTTAGTATGCTGTTAATGGACATAATATAAAGTAAGGTTAGTAAGTTTTGTAACAGGATGTTGGGAATGCAAATAATATAAAAGAGGGTTTGCAATAGCTCTTGCACATAGTCAATCAGTTAAAAGGATGTACAATGGAAGACTGAAAATCAAGAAGATAAAGATGAAGATTTTGATAGATTTGTGTGGAGTGTTAGCAGGACAATGCTTGGAATGGATTGGGGTATTGGGTGTTGGCATGCCAAATCAGAAACACTTTGTTTTTGAATTTTTGTAATTCAGATTGTTTTTATTTTATGTAAAATAAAGATGGTTAGATTTTTGATAATAACTGTAAAATATATTATTATTATTATTATTAAAATAACTTTAAATTATTTAGACAAAAATTAGGTAGTACAGTCTGACATTATATACTTCATCACAAGTATTATTTCAAACACAAGAATTTGGAACATTATCGTAAAAAAAACTAATGCCAACACATTCCTACACTCTACTACTATGGTACCTTCTTAGTTGATTTGTTAATTTCAAATGAACTTCCAATCTCTTTTATAATAGCCTAGAATTGATTTTTTATGAGGCTAATTTAAAATGTAAATAAAAGTAATTGATTCAAATAATACAATAAGTATATACATAATATCCCTAACAAAATTAATTCTTAATTATCATCTTTTATACATATAATCGACATTTGACAAATTTAATCAAGGAAATCACAATTATCGGAAATTTGGGTTGAACATTATCAAAATGGGAAATTTGAGAAAACATAGTGTTGAAAGTCTTTATCCCAAACAAGGTAGATAAGTTTGGACGAAAATTCAGATGTGCTCAATTTAAGAATGCGGATGATATACTTCATCTTGAAAAACGAGTAGACATGGTGTGAATAAGCTCCAACAACCATAGAATCAATCTACATAAAAAAAAACTCTTATTATTTGTCTTTATATTAAAGAAAAACATATTTCCAATTTATCCAAAAACATATTGTATAAATTAGAGGACATACTTTTGTTGATGTCTTATATTCAATAGATATAATGTACTAAGAGGAAAGCAACAATGAGAAAACCCTAATCAAATTTAAGGAAAGATATACCTAATTACATGTTAATTTCATGTTTCCCTTCAAATATTCAATGACAATGTCAACATTTTTCCTACAAAATTATAAAACACATGAGTTAATAAGCAACAATTAATAAATTGCATAAAAATTAAAATTAAGAATTAGTTGAATGAAATTTTATAGAGGATTAAGTTTAAGATTACTTCAATCTTGAAGGCCACACATCTACTTCAATAAACTCAAGATAATAAGGCCTCTTGAATACTGAAATACAAAAACATTCTAAATATATAAAAGAAAACACAATTAAAAAAAAAAGAAACTAAAAACACAAATCAAATTACCCACATGTTTTGAAGGTTGAGAAACTATGTATATTCAAGTGAAGTGCAATGGTTTTTGTCGTATTTTATTTGAAGTTCATTTAACCACCTTTTAGCTCCAAATGAATTACACTCGATAACCTATAACATATAATAATTAATAATATGAAGGCAAACAAGTACTATTTATTACAATATATATATACATATATCTCATTAATGGGATAACAAATAAAAGATGTTAGGTTCATATTTTATCTGATGATAATTAAAATTAATTTTTATTAAAAATGAGATAAATGCCAAGTAGTTTATATATATATATATATATATATATATAATGAGTATAAAAATTTCGTCATAAGATAAAAACTATAAATTATAACTTCAAGTTAAAATTGATTGTGGTAGCAAAATCAATTATAATCAAAGAGATCCATATATTTTAAAATCATTTATACACATCTAGAAATAATTTTGGACCATCCAAAAGTGGAACCAAAACTTGCACAACATGACAAATCATATTTTCTTCTAAACTTTTTATAATTACCTTATATCCAACTTGTTAACAATATCGGAGGAAGAACAAGTAGTAATTGATCCAACTTGTTAACAATAACGGAGGAGGAAGAAGTAGTAATTAAACAATTGGATTCAAATGATTAATGAACTTTAAATAAGGATAAATTATTTGAGAGAAATGTGTTCAAACCATGGCTGGAAAAATTGTTGGCAAGTAAGAACTTCATTACAGGCCATCTAAAAAAAGACAAAACAACCAATTAAGATGTGTATAAAAATATTGAAAAGTAACAAAGACTATTTTAAATGATGTATAAGTTTTAAAAAATACTTAAATTTTTAACATAATAAATACTCTCTCACCTATCATACTAATCCCTCTACTACTTAAGAACAAGTTAGAAAAGAAAAAACACTATAAATTTCACATCTACACAATTAAATTAAAGAATATATAATTATCATGAACCATCAACAAAATTAAATAGTAATTATTATTAAAAAAAAACTCTTCACTACACTAATAAGAAAAAAAAAAGATATTTTGAGAAGCGACAATATATAACTATTAACTCCACATTGGTAGTAATCATATAGAAAATATCAAGCATAATATAGATATGTATATGTTTATAATTATTACCTTCTTCTACACTTCTCACTGTAATTATATTTAATCAAGGAAATCACAATTGTAATAGACTTATACGAAATTTTCCCAAATCGAACAATAGAGCAAAAACACATGGAAATATGAGAAAATGCTAATGTTTTCCATTTGATTATGCCTAGATCGATTGTCTTTGGTATGTGTTTTGTCATCTCATTCATGGATCTAATTGGAAAAAAAACGTAATATTAAATTCGAGAAAATAAAGTCAATAAATATATTAAACTAGTGATAAAGTGAGAGGAATAACCCTGATTTATGAAATCCTTCTAAACATATCAATATAATCGATTCAAATATACAAACATATCTTTAATATGAATGAAGATCGAATTGATAGATAGTGAAAGACTCCTTTTTGATCTAATTGTAAACTCAAAATTGGGACGGAAAAGAGGAAGATAGAGATAGAAACCAAAGTAGTCTTAGGGAAGCGACGCTGACCCTATGTTTGTATTGTTAAAGAGAGTGTAACTACTCATTTATAAAGAGTTCTCTTGAAAAGGGGATGATATTAAGTTAAGTTTTTATGTGACCTAAACTTTGAATATTATAAAACAAAAAATATTTAAATAATATTTTTCACTAGTTCCATATATGGTTGAATATATTTTTAATTGTTAAATTTTTTAAAGATTTTTTTTGTTTGTTAAATTATAACATTTTTTATTAAATAAAAATTAATTTAAAGATTAATTTAATACAGTCAAACAAATGAAAGAGCAATCCTATCAAATATTTATTATATTGTCATTAATAAAAAAATAGGTGTTCTCCGTATTTGTTTATTTTAAACTCTTTTTAATAATAAAAAACTGAAAACCAAAACATCTATAAACACTTTTGGTCTTTTAAATTCAAAAAATCTACAATATACTATAAGAATTCTCAACTATACCAAAAATACAATTTTGTCCTTCCTAAATTTAACCTTTGCAAAAAATTTAGGGCCACAATTGTAAATTATTCTAACTTTCAACATATCAACTCAACTTCTTCAAATTTTTGTTATTTTGAAATATTTGTGGTTTAAAAATTGCAACACTCTAATATTTCTACAAACCAAACAAATTCATGGAGAAGAAAATCAAGGACATTCAAGAATGAGAAGAAAATCAAACTCATTCTAATTTTCAATTCTTCCTTTTATGAGTGTTGTTTTTTATATTAAACATCTATCATGTAATAATAACATTGAACCAAAAAGTGTACTTATGTTTAATGTTTACAACAATACATGATTTGAGAATATATATTCTATTATTGAGATTTCATGAGATCAAAACATAATTAGACCTTAGGATTACAACATATAATAATAATTTTTATAATTCTTATTAGGAGTCATTAGTATTGTTTATTGTTTTGGTGGATACCCTGCATTGTGCGTTTTGTGTATACATTATGAATCTAATTGTAAATATTCACCTAATGCTTATATTTTATCACTGTTGATTTGTGCAGTGATTTGCATGCCTGTGTGACTTTTACTGTCAAGTCTATATTTGATATTCAAACCCCAGGTGATCAAATGACTGTTTTCCTGCATCTGTAACCGGTACTTGCTCTATATTTCTACTTGAATTAATACGCGCAAGATTTGTTATCAAACACTATTTATAGCCTTGAATCATTCTTTGCTTCTACAAATATATAAGCTGAGATAGAAAGCAAGATTTTCACAAACTACACAGAACATATTCTTGACAGAAGCCTCCTTTTGTTAAAACTTGCAACATATACTCATACGAAAAATGGAGGACGATTTTGAATCTTTAATGTATGAATTGTATCATTTTGAATTATCAATATAGTTATGGACGTGGTTTTTTTACCTTATTATGTAGAAAACATTCAAATGATAGCGATGTTTTATTTTAATACCAACATTCAAATCTTCATTTTGAAAACAACTTTAAAGCCTCAAACAACAATAACATATGAAACCTTCTTTTACTAATTTGGTAGTGTATTTTACATGTTCAAATTGACTAATTCAGATATGTATTTTTGTGTATTTGAGAATATTTGGGGGTGAGAAAAGAAACACCCATAACATTTATGTCTGCGTATTTAGACTTTATGTTTAGACAGCAATCGAGCTAAACCGAAAATGTTATGAAATTCAATTCGACATTTTCAGTTTAGTTGGAATAATAAATTGATGTCATTGTGTACTACTAGTACCACTACTACGGAGACAATGACAATACATTCAATTCTTAAGTTACAAAAGTTTTAAGATTAATCTTTTTGACACTAGAACCAAAAGGCACTATGAAATGGAACACATATTTGGCATAAAGATATTATATAGATACTCCAAATTGAGTTGTATCGATATTATATGTACTACTAGTATAAGATATTGTTTCATTGATGAGTTGTAAATTTTCTAGGGGGATTAGAGGATCAAATGGAATTCTATATATAGTTACTGATAAGCTAGAATCTATCTATTTTTATAGCTTTATTTGATATGTTAATTTATTTTTATAGTTGTATTTGATATGTTAATTTAATGCTTTTAATTTGGTTTTAGTTCTATTTTACTACTTTTTTTTTTTGTTTAGATTGCAAGGAGAAATGAAGGAATAAGTGAGGATTTTTTGTGCAAAAGAGCCTTGAAGTCAGGTGGTGCAGTCTTGGTGCATCATGATCATGAAAATGAAAGAAACTCAAATTCTAGCAAACATTATTTTCTGACAGTAATGACCATTACAATCATAATTGATGAATGAGAAAAAAAAACGAGAATTTGCCACTCCAAGTCAACAAGGATTACTATCTGACAGTAATGACCATTATGGCTATAATCTGCTCATCTTCTGCTGTTGAACCTATTACTATCTGACAGTAATGACCATTATGGGCATAATATGCTCATCTTCTACTGCTAAACCATTTTTCTTCTATGAAATTATGATTGTTTCTTGTAATTAAAACTCATGAAGACACATAGGGCTGTAAAAAAGACGAACATACTCAAATTTAGACATACATTCCTACTCACAATCTCTTGTTACTCTTGCTTTTGTTCATGTATTTCTCTTAACAAATTTCTAATTTTAATAATTTTCATTTTTCTATTTTTACTTTGTTGCTTTATTATGATATTTTATATTTTCAATGTTTTTTATATTTAAGTTTTTATTCTACTATGATCATGTGTGAGTAGATCTTCCTTTTCTACAAGAGAATCAAATTATAAAAATAGATTTTGGTTCTCTTGAAATCATGAAAGATATCTTCTCTTAAAGAATTTTGCTAGTACCTCAATTATGAAAATAAGTTAGTTATTAGTTTAAAATACACTTTTGTTCTTTGAAAGAAGACATTAGTTCTAATTGTTTATCTAATTTTTAAGACTTTAACACCCATAACCTAAAGGAGATTAATTTTATTGTATCCATCATTGTGAAAAACTACCATCCCAAGGCTTTATCTTTATTACGAATTTTAAACCAAAAATCATTTTCAACATTTACTATTTTAACTAATCATCATAGTAAAGAGATACTAGTACTTGTAACAAAGTCTTTTTGGGAACGATAATTTTTACAACGTGATGATACCGTGCACTTGCGGTCCTATCAAGGCTTTGGCACCATTGCTGGGGACTTTGTTTTTTATATTAATTCTCTTTTACTGTACTGATTTGACTAAAAAAATTCATTTTTTTTGTTACCGATTTTTCTCTCTTTGATGCGAAGAATCCGAAGTCTTGTGGATCTTGTCGAACCAATACTCAAGATAGAAATTTTTTTTCATAGGAGAAGAAGAGAGAAAAAGATTTCTGAACAAGAAAAAGATATATAAATGGTAGAAAATAGAAACTTGAAAGAATATGCATATCCCAATGCTATGGTACTGCAATCAAGTATTGCACGCCCGACGATAGAGGCTAACAATTTTGAATTAAAATTGTTGAAAATATATTTACGATCTTTATATTTATTACATATCACATCATATTATGTAAATAGAGATAATATCTCTCATATTTAATTTTATATTTATTGCCTTGAGCTATATAAAATCAACTTCGTTGTGTAGTTCACACACACGGTTTCATCAGATGTCTTTCATTTTCTCTTATTCAACATGATATTTAGAGTATATTAAGATAGACAACCCTATTCTGTGATTACCCGGGGACCTATTGTCTTTCGGTGAGATTTGTTTTTTGGTAAACCGTGTCCCAATTCCGGTTTACCCTTCTTCGTCGCTGTTAGTTTATTTTTTCAGCAAATTAGTCTCGGTATTGTTCTTTGTGTTGATGTTGTTCATCACAATTTTCTTTCTTCTTTTTTTTCCACTATTTCGCAATTGGTTTTAGGTAACTGCTTATTGATTATGACTACTTATGATAGTCTCAGCCAATGGTTCCCAAACATAGTCCCAAGGGACTCGCATTGTCCAAATCCTCCTTTCTTTGTTAGTTGCATCTCTCCTTTATGTGCCTAGATGCTCATTTAATTTAATTTCTATCAGTCGATTGACTCGTTCTCATGATTGTGTTGTCACATTTACTAATTGCAATATTACTTTGCAAGATCGAATATCAGGACAAAAAATTGGTGTTAGATGTGAGTATAAGGGCTTTTATTATCTCTCAAACTCATCAACGACGTGCCCTACCACAAATTCTCTTCTTACTATACATGCTCAATTAGTTCATCCGAGTCTTCCCAAACTTCAATAGTTAGTACCGAATCTTACCAAACTGTCAAGCTTAAATTGTGAGTTGTGTTAGTTAGGAAAACACACTCGTAGTCATTTCCCTAATCGAGCCAATAAACGAGTTTCGTTCCCGTTTCCTTTAGTTCACTAAGATGTTTGAGGTCATTCTCGTACTATTTCCACTCTTGAGTGTAGATATTTTGTCACCTTTATCGATGATTTTTCCTGTTGTACGTGGTTATTTTTAATGAGAAATAGGTTTGAAATATTTTTTATTTTGTAATAATTTTATGAGGAAATTAAAACTCAATTTCGTGTATCCATTCGCACTTTGATTAGTGCTAATGCCAGTGAATATTAGTCCCATCAATTTCAAAATTTTATGACCTCTAAGGGCATTCATTATCAAACATCTTGTGCTCAAACACCTGAACAAAATGGGGTAGCCAAAAGCAAAAATCAGCATCTTATTGAAACCACTCATACTCTTCTTCTTCGTGGTAATGTACCAACCCGCTTTTGGGGGGATGTTGTTCTAACGACGTCCTATCTTATAAATCGTATGCCTTAGCCTGTTCTTGTATTATACTTGTTTGTATTCCATGTCTTTTGTTTCTATTCCTCAATCTCCAAGTTAAGCTTTATCTGAACTAGAGTGGAGACAAGCAATGATTGACGAGATGTATGCACTTTAGAGTAGTCGTACTTGGGAGATACATATGATTGGTTGGTAAATTAAACTACCTCACAATTACCCATCTAGACATTTCTTTTGCAGTTAGTGAGATAAGGCAATTCTTAAACTCTCATTGCCAAGAACACTAGGATGATGATACCAACAAATTTCTACTAACAGAATTCTTCTCTCACTCTTTTGCTCAACTCAAAACTGAAGGTTTGAAAAAACCATCCTCGAACTTACCATCCTCAGCAAGAGAATAGTTTTAAAAACACTTAAAAATTATTTTTAACAGCAAAATCCCTATTCAACCCCCCTTCAAGTGATATTTAGCTACATCAACAAGTTGAAATTGAAAAATATTCTTAATATGCAAAGATCTGCCAATGACAAGAGTGGTTTTGGTTACGCAAAAATTGATAAACCAAGTATTAATAAAACCATCTTTGTTAAGGAAAGTGATCAATCCAACAAAGAGAAAGTTATAACTATGAAAAAGATCATCATTACTATAAGAAGTACTTTGTCCAAAAGAAATCTCATATACTTACATATAGAAGTTCACTCCTACATGCTTTTACTGTGGTCAAAATGGCCACACACCTAATGCTTGTCCTTTTAAGAAATTTGGTGTTCCAAATGGGCATTATGTGTGGGTCAAGAAAAGTACTAATACAATGTATTGATACTTTATTAGTGACTTCTCTTCAAAATCTAAAACATTTTCTTGATATGTTGATACAATTGATTCTTTGATGTTTATGTGCTTTCTAAATATGAATATGTGCTCTAAATAGTGTTTTTTAGTGCAAATTCGGCTTAAAAACAAAAGTTATGATATCGTAGCCGAATACACATTGCCTGTATTCGACTACATGTTTTCATAAAATACTGTATTCGAATTATTCGAATAGAGATTCACGATTTTCCCTATATATAAGCTTTTTCACGTTTTAGGTCAGTTTTTCAGAATTTTAGTAGTCGAATACATATTTTCTTCTCTTCCGTTTTTTCCAAAATCTCATCACATCTTACATGCAAGAGTTACCCAATCACTATACCAACATACATTGCATCTAAGATCACTCCAAACTAACAAGTGTCACATCAAACTCAAATTTCCCAAATCCAAAATCCCCATTTTTCCCAAATCTAAAAACCTTCACTTTCACCATGGATGCTCGGAAAAGAGGTTCCATAACAAAGTATGCTACAGTGGGTCCTTCAAAAAGGAGGGCTAGAAATGATAATGTGGCAAAATTATCTCTATTGCTTCATGCACCGAAAGAAATCGACCGATTTTGGACCTACTACTTAGACAAAAAGCTGATCACTCATAATTATGGTACTCTTGATTCTTTGTCAGCTTTTAAGTTTTCTGAGTTACTTGAAGCCCAATATTTAGAAGCTTTCATTGGTTATAAAGGCCCCATCTATTCTGATTTTAGTTAAGGTATTCTACTGCAATCTTAAAAAGGAAGGGTATTTTACACATTGAGTTAGAAACTCAAACCATTGGAGAAATTTTGCAGCTACCATTTGAGGGTCAGAAACTTAGGCCCGATAATTTGTGTGAATGGGTAAATATTACCAAATATGATGTTTATATTTCATTGTGTCAGTTTGACAAAGACACCATGGAATGTAAAAGGACACAAATTGGTTCTGAATTTGCTAGACAACGATACGGAGTTGAAAATCTTACCGTTGACTACAGGCTATTGCATTATTTTCTAAGCTACATTCTAGATCCTAACGTTGACAATTACTCTCAAATATCTCAATTTGAGCACCAAGTCATGTTTTTCATGATAGAAGGATGTGATCTCAATTGGTCTTACTGTGTCCACTCTGTATTATTTGCTTTAAAAGATGCTATCGATTTACCTTATGCAAAAGAGGTCACTAGAATCTTGGATCATTTTAAAGTGGATTTTTCCGATTAAGTTATGTATAAACTTTCTTAAGACAATTTGCTCGATTTGAACGTGCTTTCGAGTATGAAAATAATGTGGAATGAATAGCTTTGTGCCTATGTCCATAAAGGCGATCCTGGCCAAACATCTATTGTTGCCCAAGATGACGAAGACGTTAAAGAAATGACATATGATGATGATCATGTCTCAAATCGCATGGTCATGAAAAAACTTAACTCTCGGTAAACCTTTATCACTCCACAATTTCAGAATATGGACCCCTCGATCAACAACCTCTTTCAAACCATGGATACCACCATTGCCCAAAACCATAAAACTTTGTTGCATGAACTCAATTGCCTATCCGTCAAAATTGACAACATTCATCTCCTACCGAATGATGATATGTAGTTCAATAGTGAAATAGAATTTGTTGTAGTTTGTTTGTCTATAAAATACTTTATGTTGATTTTGATTGTAACTCTATGACTATGGTTTTTGCATCATGGTGTAAAAATTAAATATGTTTCAATTTCAATTATGTGATGTTTTTATTTCCCTACCTTGTGTATATTTTTATTCCCTATATTTCTTTTATGCTTGGTATTTTGTTTGTTGTTTTTTCTTCTTTTTGATCATGTCAAAATTGGTATAACGTTTCAGCAAGTGTACTGAATCGTTGCAAGTAATAATAAAACGGTAGTACCGAGTGTCAAACTCAAGGATTGTGTTTTACTATTGAATTATATTTAATTACTAAAATTGAACAAAAGGTTCCAAATTGATTGAAATGATATTTAAAATTAACAATGGTAATAAAATTGATCCTTTATAATGAGAAAAATGTTAGAGATGAGTTTCACTTCGAATCCAACCTTGGTGTCTAATTTGATCCTAGATACTGAATTCCTTTATTGAATAATTACCGAATTCTCTTTATTATTCTTGCCCTAATGTCTTAGTGACAGAACCTTTAATTCCAAAGTAACCCCTAATTCCTTAGTAGATTTAAGATTAAAATTAAGCATTACCGTATAGGAATCCTCTTTTTAAACTATTGTCTTTGCAACTAACTTAATTAGTTTCATGATCTGCATCTATTCTTAGACTACAAATTCATGAATTTCTCATCTCAAGCATTCGTAAAGTCCACTCCCAATTCATGAATTTTTTTCTTCCGTATTACTTAATACAAATTTGAAATACAAACTAAAAGTCTAACTTGATTATATCAATAACAAAATCTTTTTACATGTAATTTGATCAATCTCAATGTTAAAATTGTCTCATTTCTTGATTTTCAAATCGCCCACTCACCGCAAATCAAATTAAATAAGAAACTCATTAGATTGTTCTAATCAATTCAAACCATCATACCACACAAATTCAAAATGAGGACACACAAACAACAAAACAACGAGTTGTTTCAACTTCATTACAATCTTTTACATATTGTTGATCTTCAAAAGAAATGATTACTCATTGGAACAAATTATCATTTGTAGACAACCTATTTTAAAACATCCTCCACATAGATAATGATAATTTTGAATGAATAAAAGAATGTCATTCTAAGTCTTGAAATGGAGGTGCGGTGACACCTGCAACAAACTTCTCAGAACAAAATATCTCTCAATCTCTGTGTATTGATAGTTACGGTGGTAATATGTGTAGCAAACATACTTTTAATTCGTTTGATCTACAATTTTAGTATGTTATTTCTAGAACTGAGTTTGTTATTTCAATATACAATTTATCCACTAATTATTATAGTGAAAGTTTTTAGTGCACTAGGTCCTTGGTTTTTATTCTCTCAAATCTCATATTTATTTTTTTGTCAATTGTTGTCACGTGAAATTGTATTTTCTGTTTGGCTATTTATATGCACAAAAGAGGAAAAATATTGCGAATTATAGAGATAATTATCTTTGAGCTTTTTCCAACACATATTTATTGATCAACATCTTAACTTAGAGACCCTCTGACTCCGAATTTAATCTCTAATGACATTTATTTAATAAAACTTTATTAAAAGCTTTCAAATCTCAAACTCCTAATTCACCGTTCTCTAAAGACAAATACACATTATCTCAATTGATACAATAAACCTTAATCACTTCGTATAAATTTATATTTTATGGATAGCATTAAAGATTTACTCAAATAATCTCTCTACAAATTATAAGCAATATTTGACTAAATTATATATATTTTAGTTCCCTAAATATATCATATTTCATTTTTAGTCATTTTAAAAATTTTCTTTAAATACTGGTTCCTTAAATGTTTTGTATTAATAATTTTACTCCCTACTTTTAAATAAACTTATAAAAATCGTTAAATTTTTTTAATTATTTTTTGATGTATATTTATAACATTACAAGAATATTCTCTACAAAAATTTAGAATTTTTTTGACAAAAGATAAATTACATATAAATTTTAAACGTTAAAAACTTAAAAAATTCATATTTAATTTATCACTTGTTAAAAAAAATTTAAATTTTTGTGTGATAAATTATTATAATGCACTAAACATTCATATAAAATAGTTCAAAATTCACACAATACATATGAATTGATTTAAAAGCATGGACCAAAATTGTTTACAAAAAATATTTAAGGGACAATTGTTTGAAAAAAAAATTAGAGGGATTAAAAATAAAACATAGTTATTAATAGGGATCCAAAATCAGATATGTCATGATAGTTTAAAGATATTTTATATGGTTAGTATATTTCAATCGTTAGATCACAAAAAATATTCGACTTTTTAGTCCTTATAAAAAATTATCAACTTAGTCCTTATGTTAAAAAATGGATACTATAAGTCCCTCCTAAAATCAAAATAGCACTAAAAGTATATAATTTTTTTTATGGACTAAATTTGAAATGTGGACTAAAAATATATATAATCATTTTTTTAATGAATCAACCCTAAACCCTCAATTTGATAATGTTAATCATTTGGATGCTGTTTCATTCTTCAATCGTTTGCTCCATAAGAATCCAACACCACCAGCCATTGAATTTGGCAAGATTTTAGGTTCCATTGTGAAAGCTAAGCATTACTCAATTGCTATTTCCCTTTTTCAACAAATGGAAGTTAGGGGAATTAACCCTGACTTTGTAACTTGCAGTCTCTTAATGAATTGTTTCTGCCAATTGGGTCATATCACTTTTGCTTTCTCTGTTTTCTCAAAGATTCTCAAAAGGGGTTATCATCCTGATACAATAACTTTGAATACACTCATCAAGGGTTTTTGTCTCAAAGGTGAGATTCATAAAGCATTGCACTTTCATGACAAGGTGGTAGCACAAGGATTTCAGTTTGATCAAGTTAGTTACGGGACTTTGATCAACGGGTTATGTAAAGTTGGAGAAACAAGAGCAGCTCTAGAGTTGCTGAGACGAGTTGATGGGAAATTGGTTCACCCAGATGTGGTAATGTACAACACGATTATTGATAGTATGTGCAAAGATAAACTTGTTTCTGATGCATGTGATTTATATTCTGAAATGATTGTCAAGAGAATTTCTCCTAATGTTGTCACTTACAATGCACTAATTAGTGGCTTTTGCATCATGGGTCAATTGAAAGAAGCAATTGATTTGTTAAATAAAATGACATTAGAAAACATCAACCCAAATGTGTATACTTTTAATATATTGGTTGATGCTTTTTGTAAGGAAGGGAAGTTGAAAGAAGCTAAAAATGTGTTTCTTGTGATGATGAAAAATGACATAAAACCAGATATTGTTACTTACAATTGTTTAATGGATGGATATTTCCTAGTTAATGAAGTGAACAAGGCTAAGAGTATACTCAACATTATGGTCCAAAGGGGAGTGGCTCCTAATGTTAGGAGCTACAATATCCTTATTAATGGACTCTGTAAGATTAAAATGGTGGATGAAGCCATGAACCTCTTCAAAGAAATGCAGTCCAGAAAAATTGTTCTTGATGTTGTAACTTACAATTCCCTCATTGATGGTTTGTGCAAATCAGGGAGAATTACATATGCTTTGGAGCTATTTGGTGAGATGCATCATAGGGGCCAACCACCTGTTATATATACTTACAATTCTATATTGGATGCTTTATGCAAAAGCCATGATGTTGACAAGGCAATTGCATTATTGAAAAAATTTAAAGGCCTGGGTATTCAACCAGATATGTGCACGTATAATATTCTTCTCAATGGATTGTGTAAAGGTGGAAGAATAGAGGATTCACAAAAGATTTTTGAAGATCTTTTGGTCAAAGGCTACAATCTAAATGTCTATACATATACTGTTATGATCCAAGGGTTTTGTAACAAGGGCTTGTTGGACGAAGCGTTGGATTTGTTTTAAAAAATGAAAGACAATGGCTGCATTCCAAATGCTTTAACTTATGAAATAGTTATTCATTCCCTCTTTGAAAAAGCTGAGAAACTTCTTCGAGAAATGATTGTGAGAGGTCTTCTTTAAGACTGAAAGTAGGTAAGATATTTTTCTATTTAAACATTATTATTTTGAATCAATGTTTCAACATTATTTTTTCAATTTTGTTAAGTAAATATCTTGATGGTTAACTAAATGATAAAAAATTCATTTCTTATGTGAAACTAATTTTCAGAAGTTAGAAAAACATACATTTGGCTACCTCTCACTAAAATGGTATTTGGTTTATTGACATCTTTAAGTCATGTTCTGTGGCTCTCTGCATTCAGCTGATAATATTTATGCAATAAAATGATCAGGCACTTGGTTTCTATTGCTACATAATTTTGCTGATAATATGATTATTTAGGAATTTTCTTTTTCCTGGTTATCATATTCATACATCATCCATTGCTAAAAGTGTGTTTTATATATAGCAGGCGTGTTTCTTTTTATCATATAATTTACTTTTTAATACATTAAGCACTAAAATATATTTTTCAAAACTAAGTGAAGGCAATTGCCCACACTTAGACATGAATGGCCTCGTTCGAAAAGCATCTTGTTTTAGTTTTTCTTAATTCATGTATGGAATTCCAGTGATTCGCCTCAATAGCGTATACAAAACATATTACTTTTTAAAATAGGCATTAGAAATCAAAAAAAGAAAAGATTAAAAATGTTTTATACAAAACATCACTTTTTTAAATTTTAAGGCATTAAATAGATACATTCCAAAATTTTCTTTTCTTTTTTGAATGCTTAACAAGTAGCTACCATTTTCCTTATATATATAATAAGGAACAAAGTGGTGTATACGTTAAAAGTGTCTATTGATTGGTATTAACTATATTATATGGAGTAAAGTGGAGTCGTGTCGTCTTACAATCAAAGGGATAATTCTTATTAACAAGCACTCCAGTTCTAGGATACATAGCCGCCAGAAAACAAAATATGGCCCTCAACATATCACTAAAATGGAACTGCATAGTGGAAGAAATCAGACACAACAGTAATGAAAATAGTTGTTTCAATTTTTACATTACAGGTCCATGTGCTAGAGCAATTGTTACAAGTATATTTCAGCATTTCAATACAATTATTTGCAAGAGTCCTCACAATGTTCTTAACGTGCTTCATACTGGACAATGCGGCGTGAAAATATATAACTCCCTGCCGAAAATAATATTAAGAAAAAAAATGTTAAATACACACCACAGGAAAACCTTAACTAATAAGTTGGTTGGAAAAAATATCTATTAATTGATGATACATTACTAAATCTCGTGAAAATATTGTTAACTAGGGAGATTATACTACTTGAAAACAGCAACTAAATCAAATTAAACTCCACATATAAATGTCAACACTTATTTGTTTTTTAGTAGACATTACACTAATCTATAATTTATTAATTTTAGTTTTATTGATAATACTTATTTATTTAATTTAATATAATTGTATTACTATTTCAAAATAAATGTTTTTTTATAATATTAATTTTTAGTTTTATTATATATTATATTTTTCTTTAAACCTTTTATTTTAACATAAAACATTATAATATTAGTCTTAAAATATTTTTTATAAATGTAATTTGGGACAACCAAAAATCAATCTAATTTAACCTACATTAATTCAGATTGAATATATTTTTTAAGGTGTCATCCTAACCGAACCACGACCATGAGTATTTTCATTTTTTTATCAAATAAAATTTTGCATCATAATTGTTGTCGAATTTTATTTTTTATTGCGATTTTAATTTACACGTAAAAATTATTATAATTTTTTTCAATCATCAATTAAATTTAATATATTAATTTTAAAAATAATTTTTTTTTCATTTTATATTTTGACCCAGAAATTAAACTAGATTCGTTTGATTATTGACTTGTAAACAATTTGTTGCAAACTTGCAAGTTTGAATCCGTGTTTTCATTACAATGTCTATCATAACGTTTATGTTGTTGTAGTTCTTAGTAATAGTATTTAGTGTTATTAAGTTTAGTTTAGTTTTTACTCAATATATTATTTGATTTGTTTATTGGTTGTTGATTGATGTTTATTAATTTTTTTAATTAAAGTTTGTCTACAATTAGAGAATTAACACATTTAACAATTAACAATTGTTTAAAAATTAATTTTATTCTCTGCATGCAAATAATATATTCAGCCTCCTCTAGATTTAGGTAGCCATGGATTCTACCAATTTAGAGAAAGAATAACAAATGGATTGAAGTGACAAATACATAGCACAAAAAATTAAATTATATAATTTTCCATAAAAATATTTTACAAACAATTTTCCATAAAAATATTTTACAAACAAATTTCATTAGATAAATTTTTATGATTTCTTTAATCTTCCATGCTTATCTGTTTATAAGTTTATTACAACAACAATAGATTCTACGAGTATGTAGATAGAGAATTTGCAAAACATTGAGATGTTATTTACTGTGGCAGTCCTCTTATAATTGATTTGAAATTTTTAATATTGACTTATTATACATATGACTTATAAAAAGAATTAAAAACTTATATATAAAAAAAAAATAGAACACCAAATTTGAATTTTCCACAGAACAGCCAAATTTTCAGAGACAACTCTGCGTATAATACTTTAATGTTGATAAATAGGTAGAATAAGGAAAGAAAAAATTCACATATAGTGACAAATAAAATTGCCATTGAAAGTTCTCTATTTTAGCATCAATTAAACAGATTTTTATCGGAATTAAAATATTATTGCCCTTAAAATGCTTGGTAACCTTAGATATATCGACCATATAGTAATTGTCGGTAAAAGTTTAACGAATAATTATATTGCCTATAAAAGGAAAAATACTTGCTGTTAAATTTTTGTTGTTGTAAGTGTTTGTTTTGATATTAAAACAATAAAAATTTTAAATTACGAAGACCAAATCTTTTTTTTAGGGACAAAATTCAGAAAATAATTTTATTATATGAATCAAAAGTATAAATTAAAAATATAATATTAAATTAAAAATTAAAAAAATTATTTTTTTAGATTATTTTTTTCATCTAACTGCTACTACCTCGATTCTTAATTATAAAACTTGTTAGAAAAAATAATTATCTTAAAAAATAAATACTCTTTCATATTATAAAGTATATTTATTATACTTTTTGAGACATACCCTTTAATAATACTAATAATATATCATGAACAACAAAATATCAAATTGAATATATTCATATCTAAAAAATATTTCAACATCTCTATATTAAATTAACACATTATATTTAGGTTTAATTACATATTCAATTTTATTTTTATTAATTTATAAAATTAGTTTTTTTATTTTAAAAATTGATAGTTTTTATTATTTCTTCAAAAATTTTAACTAAAAGATAATGATCGATATAGATTATTTTAAATAACGTGACATATGATATGATGATGTATAATGACTAACTTTTATAAAATTGAAATAAAATACAACTTAACTTTTCATTTTAGAAATTTTTAATATTATTAATGCATTTAGATAGTTTTATATTATAGTGTTGTATGTCAAGTCAATAAAAATATATTAAATTGTTATTTTGTAATTTAAAAATCTAATAGAGATGTTAACTTTTAAAATAAAAAATCTAATTTTATGAATTAATAAAAAAAATTAAAAATATAATTAAAATTTTAATTTATTTTAATTTTTTATTATGTATATATGTAAAAAATATTAGATACCTAAAAAAGACAATCGAATCTTATGATACTTATCGGAGGGAGTAATGTTTTTGGCGGTTGACAAGCAATTAATATAGCAACAAGCAATTATTCTGACAATTACTTCCGTCTGCCACTTCTTTTATTTAATTTTACAGATGAAAATGTCTCTTCAGTCTTCATAACAATTGGGTTGATGGTGATGGAAAAGTTGAATATGGTGATTTTTTATCTCAATTAATTGAAGCTCGTTTTGGGTGAAAAGTTAATATTTAAAAAAATATGTTTTCACTTTTCTATCTTTATTAATAATTAAGTAATATATTTTTTCAATATATATATTCAATAAATAAATAAATAATTATTATTTATTATAAAAAACAATGTAACTTAAATATGAAAAGTATATTTTATTTAGAATGAACTCAAGTTAGTCCGTATTTGAAATCCTTTAATCGGTCCGCTCAATTAAGTCTTATCCTAGTTTAAGAATGTTGCAGCTCAATCACGAGGTGACCGTTGTAGCTAGTCTTTAGATGAGAACTTTCAATGTTTCCATAAGATTCATATAGTTAGTTGTTAGTTATTACTAATGCACAGTTCTTCTTACTAAAGTGGATTAGGCCACTAAATTGAATCCAAATTTCAAATTGAATTTGGATTTGATCTTTTAACCTAGAATGGGTTTGTTTTTGCCCATTCTGGTACATAAGCCCCTTAAACTATTAGCTATTGTGTAGTAAATGATCTAAAGTCTATAAGTTTTTTAATAAAAATATTCTAAGGTTGAATTTCTTTTAGATATGTCCTCTCTTGAATGCTCTAAACATAAAGTATCTAATAGAGTGCAAGGTATGTGATATTTGGTGACCACATATTTGTATACATGTAACTTGTTTGTTGCTTTTCAAACATATGGTTTCGTATCTCTATTTTGACATCATTAGCACGGTAATTGTTTTTTTCCATCAATTAAAGATCATTGGATAAGTGTAGTGTGATCACGAATCAATAGATGATCATCATTAATGTGGAGTATAGGTGAATGTACACCTCGTATGATCATCCACCATCAACGGCTAGATTCAAAGGATTTTTAAACCTCTCTTTAAGTAAATTTGACCTAAATAAAATCCGCATCCGCGGGTACCCACCTAAATCCGCTTGATTTAGGCAGAGAAAACCCGCTTTAATTAGGTGCGGATTTTTCCGACATTAAAATTCGGGGGCGGGGGTAGGTTTGGGGTAGTGATATCCACCCCGCCACCGCACCCGAATCCGCCCCGCAAGTATTGTTATTATAATTTTTTAATTTTATACACAAATACTTATTTAATATTTTTTTAAAATATTAAAAATTGTAATTTTATCTTTATATAAAATATTTTTAATTTTATTATTATTTAATAATAATTATTTTATTAGAATAAATATGATTTTTAAATTTATAATTTTATATATTTGAGTGGGTGCGGGCGGAGAAACCCGAGACCAGTTGCGGGCGGGGATGAGTACTTAATTTTTACACCCGCTATGAAACGGGGGCGGGTGCGGGTTTTTCCCGATTAGTCGGGTGCGGATGTGGAGGAGACGAAATCCGCCCCCGCTCCGTTGCCATGCCTACTAGGCGCCAAGTCATTTCTACTTTCATCTCCCCTTTGTTTCGTTGTTCCTACTCTCTTCTCGATTGTAGTTGCTTTGGTAAGGTTTCCTCTTCTTCCTAAAGCGAATCAACCAAATAAATCTCTAGCCCACGAGAACATGTGTAAGACCCATTATCATTTGTCTAGAATATGATAATTTGACCCATACACCTTAATAAAACAGATGTAATTAACAATAAATAATAAATTAGAATCATCATCATCATAACTGAAAACTACACTCATAAATATAGTTTACAACTTGTTTAGTAGATTCATAAAATATTACATCTTGAAAACAAACTACGATTGACTGATTACATCATAAAACAAAACATCAAATTCTAATTCCACGAGTTTGGAACTGATGATGCTAATTTCATGTCTCATGTTCCTCCAGCTGCTAAATAAAAATAATAATTGGGATGAGATAAAATATCTCAATGAGCTCTAAAAATAAAAGGGAAAAAAATATACATCTCAAAAAAATTATTATTATTATTATTATTAAACATATCTATATATATATATATATATATATATATATATATATATATATATATATATATATATATATATTATTCTGAAAAACATATGCATGACCTTAAATCTTTTCCTTTGGAATAAGAAAAAAGTCGTCCAATATCTTAGTGTGAGTCACCAAGATATTAAGTCCATATTGGTAAAGGTGGTCTGGCCAAACCCCAATTAGCATCCTGATTGTTCTCCTTTACCTGTTATTCGATGCCTGGAATAACCTAAATGTCTCACCGTGAATAAGGTCATGCATGATCTAATTAATGATATTATACAAAACTAGAAAAGTTTTGTATAAAATACCCTTATTATGTCATATATAAAATGCATCATTCATCCATAACAATTATAAATAACTTTAGGCGATATACTAAACTCATAATAATTTAATTCTAAGTTCTTAATTCAAAACGGAAATCATAGTCAGAAAATATAAACCACATTGAAGTCATGAAAAAATCATTTGGATGCAGTTTTAAAAACACCTATATGCAAAAATTTCATTTCATCACACTCTAATTCTTTTAATCCATAATAACAAAAAACAATTTATTCAAAAATTTCAGGGCATAAAATCCTTGTACTAAAAGAAAATAATGTAACATAACACAATTTCACAAACACATCAAAGGAAAAATTAGTCACAAGCATAAATCGTGTTCGACAAGCAAAATCACCTTAAATCTAATTACGCACGTGTAATTAAATTTTTCCTAATATATAATTCATTCACAAACATCATTAACCATAACCATAAACAACAGCTTGCACGTTCTAACTTATTTTCAATGAAATCCCTATGGGTTAACATGTGAGTTGTTTTCTTTCTTTCTTTCTTTCTTTCATTCTTTTTTTTTTTTTCAGACAACTTCAGAAAATTAAATTCCTAACCATAACAAAATTTAAAAAAAAAACCTTTAATAAAAAGAACTCACTATTTGTAATAAGGGAGAAGATTGTGTTCTGATTAAATTGGTTGTTGAGCTCCCCTTTTTCTTGAATTGCAATTTTGACTCAAGTTCTTCATTTTTTTAGTTATTATCCTCTGCTGTTGAAGGTGGTTAGTTACAAATTGAGGGGTTTAATGTGCTTTATCAAGCTTTTGGGTTTACTGATTTGAAAAAGAAAAAAAAAATGAGAGGTTAAAGATGGAGGATGAAGTAGTTGGCTCACAGTAACGAGAGAAGAAGAAGGAACGAAATGTGTTTTCTGAAGAAAAAAAATGTATAGTGGAAATTATGCCATTGTCCTTCATTTGTTCAAATATTATTGCATTTTTTTATTAAGCAAGTAAACTAATTATTTTATTTTTAAAATTAACAATATTAATAATTAACTTCTAGATTTAACAAAATAGATAGGTTGTTACTTCATCCACCACTTAAAAATTTGCTCTCAAAGTTCATAGAATTACCTATTGGAAAAGGTAAGCGTACTCCCTTTGCATGTCTATTTTTGCTTCCCATGTTGCTTCTTCTACAAAAAATCCTTCTCAAACAACCTTCACTAGGGAATTTCTTTGTTTCTTATTGCTTTTACACTTCTATCTATAATTTGGATTGGCTTTGGGTCATAAGTAAGGTTTGACTTAAGTTGGACAGACTCATAACTCAAAATTTGGTGAGGATTACGAATGTATTTCTTTAACTAGGAGTCGTGAAAAACATTGTGTAGATTGGATAGTTTGGGAGGCAAGGTTATTATGTATGCAGAGGGACCAATCCTCTAAAATATTTGAAAGGGTCCAACAAAACGAGGGTTTAACTTTTTGACCTTTAGCACTCTTCCAATGCCAATAGTGGGGGTAACTCTAAAAACAACATGATTTCCCTCCTCAAACTCCAAAGGCCTTCTCCTGATATCAGCACAGCTCTTTTGTCTACTTTGGGCTATCTTTAGTTTATCTTTAATTACCTTAATCTTTTTAGTGGTCTCTTGGATAACTTCATAACCTAAGATCCCCTTGTCCCCTACTTCTGACCAACATAACGGTGTCCTACATTTTCTTCCATACAAAGCCTCATAAGGTGTCATGCCAATGTTGGCATAGTAACTATTGTTGTAGGAAAACTCTACCAGAGGCAAGTGCGTATCCCAGTTTCCTCCTTTCCCTAAAATGCAAGCTCTCAACATATCCTTTAGAGTCTGAATGGTTCTTTCAGTTTGACCATCAGTTTAGGGATGGTAGGAAGTACTAAGGTGTAGTTTAGTTCCTAAAGGCTTTTGAAGTTTCTTCCAAAAATATGGAGGAAAACTTAGGATCTCTATCTAATATTATACTAAGAGGCACTCCATGCAACCTCACTATTTCCTTAATGAATAACTTGACTAGTTTGAAGGTGTTGTAGTTTGACTTTACTAGTAAAATTTCACATATAATGACAACTAAAATTGTCGTTGAAAGTTCTCTATTTTAGCAGCAATTAAACAGTTTTTTTATCGGAATTAAAATATAATTGCCCTTAAAATGTTTGGCAACCTTAGACACATCGCGACCATATAGTAATTGTCGATAAAAGTTTTATCCAATATTTATATTGCCTACAAAAGGAAAAGGAAAAATAATTGCTGGTAAAATTTTTTGTTGTTGTGTTGCAATGCTAAAATAATAAAAATCTTAAATTATAGAGATAAAATCTTTTTTTTTTTTGTGAGGATCAAAAACCATAAAATAATTTTATTATATGAATTAAAAGTATAAATTCAAAAAATAATATTAAATTAAAAATTAAAATAATTAGTTATTTTGAGATAATTTTTTTCTTCTAACCGTTACCTCGATCTTTAATTATAAAACTTGTTAAAAAAAATTATCTTAAAAATAAATACTCTTTCAAATTATAAAGTATATTTATTATATTTTTTGAGACATACCCTTTAATAATACTAATAATATATCTTGAACATCGAAATGTCAAATTGAATATATTTTTATATAAAATATATTGGCTTAATTGCAGTTTTGATCCCCCTATTTTAGCAGAATCGCGAAAATAGTCTCTCCGTTTTATTTCTCTCGAGTTTTTGTCCCTCAAACATAATTTTGATCCAAAACTTGATGAAATTTCATTATTATTTTTTATTTATTTATTTAAGTCACAGTATGCCTTAAGATCTCATTTGCAACAATTATACCTGAAATCTATGATCATATATGGTGTAATACGGCTTTAAAAAATGACATTTTATAAAGTTTTGTACCAAAATTCTATTAGAGGACCAAAACTGCAATCAAGCCAAAAATATTTTAAGAACGTCTATACATTAAATTAATATATTAAATTTGGCTTGATTACAAATTTAATCTTATTTTTACTGATTCAGGAAATAAATCATCCTATTTTAAAATTCGATAGTTTTGGTTTTTTCTTCTGATTTTTTAACTAAAAAATAATGATCGATGTTGTATGTTTTAAATAACGTGACATATGATATGATGATGTCTAATGATTAACTTCTATGAAATTAAAATAAAACGCAACTTAACTTTTAACTTTAGAAATTTTTAATATTATTAATGCATTTAGATAGTTTTATATCATATAGTGTTGTATGTCAAATTATTATTTTTTAATTTAAAAATATGATAAAAAAATTAAAATTATTAATTTTTAAAATAAAAAATCAATTTCATAAATTGATAATAAAAAAAAATTAAAAATACAATTAAACTTTAAATTTATTATGTATCTTTTATTATATATGTAAAAAATATTATATACGTAGAAAAGACAATCGATTCTTATAATACTCGTCGGAGGGAGTAATGTTTTTGACGGTTAACAAGCAATTAATATAGCGACAAGCAATTATTCTCACAATTACTTCCCTCTGCCACTTCTTTTATTTAATTTTAACAGATGAAAATGGCTCTTCAGTCTTCATAACCATTGGGATGATGGTGATGGAAAAGTTGAATACGTTGATTTTTTTATCTCAATTAATTGAAGCTCATTTTGGGTGAAAAGTTAATATTTTAAAAAATATGTTTTCACGTTTCTATCTTTATTAATAATTATAAGAAAGTCATATACTTTTTCAAAATATATATATATATATATATATATATAAATTCAATAAATAAAGATAAAACTATCATTTATTACAAATATCAATGTAACTTAAATATGAAAGGTGTGTTTTATTTAGAATGAACTCGAGTTAGTACCTAATTGAAATTCTTTGATCGGTCCATTTAATTAAGTCTTATCTTAGTTTAAGAATATTGCATTTCAATTATGATGTGACCGTTGTAGTCTTCAGATGAGAACTTTCAATGTCTCCATAAGACTTATATAGTTAGCTCTTTCAAATTGAATTTTGATTTGATCTTTTAAACTAGAATTAGCGTGTTTATGCCCATTTTGGTACATAAACCCCCTAAACTATTAGCTAATGTGTAGTTAATGATCTAAAAGTCTATAAATTTTTTAATAAAAATATTTTAAAGTTGAATTTCTCTTAGATGTGTCATCTCTTGACTCCCCTAAACATGAAGTATTCGATAGAGTGCAAGGTATGTGATATTTGGTGACCACATATTTGTATACATGTAAGTTGTATGTTGCTTTTCAAACATATCTTCATATCTCTTTTCTGACATCATCAACGTGGTAATTGGTTTTTTCCTTCACTTAAAGATCATTGGATAAGTGTAGTGTGATAATGAATCATTAGATGATCATCATTAATGTGCACTATAGGGTGAATGTACACCTCGTTAGATCTTCTACCATCAATGGCTAGATTCAAAGGAATTTTAAACATCTCTTGAAGTAAATTTGACCTAGGCGCCAAGTCATTTCTCCTCTTTCTTTTCTTAACTCTTGTGATTCAAATTTTCCATCTTTGTTTTGTTGTTTCTACTTTCTTCTCGATTGTAGTTGCCTTGGTAAGGTTTCCTTTTCTTCCTAAGGCAAGTCAACCAAATAAATCTCTAGCCCCCGAGCACATGCATCGATGTTTGGTTGTGTTCTTTTTCATTGGAGAACGAGCGTCTCAATATTTATGGAATGTGGCCAATAGTCACAATGATCTCGTGGAAAATTTGATTCATCCAAAAAATGAGGCTAAAATGGATGTTGTGGGAGAAAATGGTTAGTCTCTACTCTAAGCATGATAGTGAAACAAAAGCTGCAAGAATGTTGAGATATTATGTTCGGTCATTAAACCAATAATTTGAAAGCTAAACTTGAGCTACTTAAGGAGGTTGTAGAGAAGATAAGAAATTTGTCTATTGAGGAGGAGGAATTGCAAGTTAAGAATAAAACGTTGACCATTGATGTACAACTCTAAGCTTAGCTTAGTTATTATATTTCTAATGAATGAAATTGATTCGATATTTCTAATGTATGAAATTGATTCGAGGATAGATGATACTTTCACATTTTTTTACACAATAAACTATTATTTCAAGTTTTTTAAAGTTATCTTTCTAACTTATGAGAGATTGATATACATTTTGAGATGGTTATTTAATTTTTTTTATTTTTTTATTTTTTTTATAGATGGTTATGTTTTATGACTTATGGAGAATTGATCCGAGATGTCTATTTCATATTTTTCTATTTTATTTTTAAGTTTAAATATATTTTTTATTTTTATAAATTTTTAATTGGAGTCTCTATAAAATAAAATAATTTTTTTTAATTCTTATAAAATTACAATATAATAAGTTCCTTCGTAAAAAACTAAATATAAAAT
>JBBPBS010000693.1:4645474-4675646 GCA_037974835.1 Cicer judaicum
TTATTTATTTTAATTTAAAATATAAATAAATGAATATATTACATTGATGAATTTTAAAATACTACTTTTCAAACATTTTAAATATTAATTGACAAAATTTATTTTTAATTAAGAATTTTCTTTTATGTCATTTTATATGTTTAAGCTAATTGAATCATTAATTTTAACAAACATTCAATTAGTTTATAAGTTATAAACTATCAATTAATTTTATCAAATAGAATAATAAATACATATTTTTTTTTGTTAATTTATAATATTTTCAAATATTATAAGTTAATTAAAAAAAAAATACGTAGTTGTTTTACAATTATAAATTTTTTCATCTAAATATAACACATTTTATATTATGAAATGATAGAATCAACTAAACAAATACATAATACAATAAAATAATATTATCGTATTAATATTAAAGATCATATTTTATATTATATTATATGAACTAAACGGGGTCCACTTAATTAATTATCCACTCCCTGCTCATCTGCCCAACCTAGATTGCAAAAAATAAATAAAAAATTGAAGGGCTTATTTTTTTGAAGTAGATGAAGGCACCAATGACAAGGATAGTTTTCACTCATCAAATTTGTATTAATTGGACCATCTATGACCTCACGTGGATACTCTCCTCTCTATATTAATCTCATCTTTCAACCATTGCTACTTTTTCTTATCAATAAATTAAAGTATGATTGATTTGGTTTTCACATATCATGCCAAATTAATTATGCTACATATTACAACATGCTCATCCACAGCACATATTTTGTGTGTTTGTCACAAAAAGTGAATGTCGTTGAATGGGGTAGATAGAAGTAACATGATCAAGATTATGCCAAAAAATAATAGTAACAAGATCAAGATAATGATAATTTTTTATAGATAAAGGTCCATGGTAAAATTGTTATGAGAGATTGAGTACGGGCCCACATCTTCATAATTCTTTTTGTTAATAATTAATCAAATTCTCAATTTATATTATTGAACTACAACTTCTAAAACTAAGACAATAACAGTTAAAACTTTACATATACTATTTTGTTGTTGTTAAATTTAGTTGTGATTTACATTTACATAAGTGTTATTATTAACACTCACTAAATATTATTTTGGGAATAATGTAAATACTACTAATTAGGTTAATGTATAATTAAAAATACTAATAATTAATATTATATTAAAAATAAACAACAACAAAAATTACGAAACAAATCTATTTTATTAAAGTGATTCACTTTTAAGACTAAAGTTTTGGTTTTTGTCTAACATGTATTGTGTCTTTCAATCTACTTTTTTTTATGTATTAACCTCTCCCACTCATATTAAACATAACATTTGTATAATATACGCTTTTTAAAGAAATAATTGATTAAGTTGATTTTAATGACAAAATCAATATCATTTAGAAAAATGTCTTTATTAATAACTATAGTTAATAAAATAATTAAATGGAATAAAATTCAATAAAAAAATAATAAATAATATATTGATATTTTAAAATATCAATTATTTTGAAGAAAAAAAGCAACAAATAAAACACTTTTTAGTATACTATTGCAAAAAAAGAAAAAAGAAAATAAAAAGACCCACATAATATAAACACCCCTCTAAGGTTTAAATGAGGGTCGGTTTGAAATTAATTTCATCTACCAACATCCATCCGTTTTCATTAATTGATTCAAACAATGAATGGCATGAAATGAAACTTTAATTACTATTACTACTTCTACTCTTTCTTTCAATCCTCAACAACAATTTGGTCACTAAATTTCCTTCGATAATTGTGCTCCCAAACAATGAATCCTGCTCACAAAGAATGTGTTTTTTTTGTTCTTGTGGTCATCCTTTGCTTCAGTTTTCAGAATATATTGCCTCTTTGATCCAATCACTTCTTTTTATTCATTCATACATCCCAATAACCAAATCAAATCAAATCAAATCACAACAAAACAAAACAAAACCTTTCTATAGTTTCAAAATTTTAATTCTATAACAAACAAACTCTTTTTGCATGTGTCATCTTAAAAGTTAAAACTCCCTCTCTTCATTCAATCATCATCTTTTTTTTTAGTCAAAATTCTCATCACACTTCCCAAATCATCATACATTTCTAATTTCAACTATTCACACTTTTCTTTCCCTCACACACTCTTCTTATTTTTCCCCTGTTTTTTTGGATTTTTTTTCTCAATAATATATCAATCCTAAAAAAAGTTTAACTTTTTATAATAAAATCTCACATATTTGAATACCCTTTTGGATAAAGTTTGAAACTTTATAATCCCCACATAAAAAAATTGTATTAAATCAAAAAGGGTTATTGTAGGTATGGAAATAGAAGCAAGTAAAGTATCATTAGGAAATGATGGTGTTGTAACAAATTTACCAACTTTGAGTCCTTTGAGTGAAACCCTTTGGAGAGAAAAAACAAACACAGAATTGATTGGTGATGTTTCAGCAAGATTAACATGGAAAGATGTTACTGTTATGGTAACTTTAAGCAATGGTGAAACACAAAATGTTTTAGAGAATTTAAGTGGTTTTGCTGAACCAGGAACTTTTACTGCTCTTATGGGACCTTCTGGCTCTGGAAAATCAACTCTTCTTGATGCACTTTCTAGTCGTTTAGCTTCAAATTGTTTTCTTTCTGGAACTATTCTTCTTAATGGTCGCAAAGAAAAGCTATCTTTTGGAACTGCTGTGAGTATATTTTTCTTTTTCATATATATTTATTATTTATTATTTATATCCGACCACTAAGGTGTATGTATGTCTGTTTTTATCGATAAAAATATAAAATTTTATATAAAAAATAAAAATATTTTCAAATAAATAATTTAAACAAAGGGGAAAATTAAAAGAAATAAATATATTTATTGGGGTGAGTATTATTTTTTTCCTGTTTTCTTTTTTATGATAGATTTTTCTTATTCTTAATATTAATGTATTGATTTATTTGTCTATTTGCTTCCACTTTTATCCATGAACGTAAAAGAAGATACAAAGATTATGCCATCTTTTAAAAATATTGTGTTTTTATTAGTAAATAATGGCAAAATTATAAATAAATTATCTAAATAAAAGTAAAGTAAGAAGAAAAATTAAATATTTTTTATTTTTATCATAATTATTAACGTGCAGACGAATACTGACTTATCTGTAAAAAATAAAAAATATATTATTTTATACGATTTAAAAAAAGTTAATTAATAAAAAAGTAAAATTATAAATAAAAAGCAAATTTAGAATAAGATAAATGTATTCATTGGTGCGATTCTTATCGTTTTGATGTATCTGTCTATTGTGTCTTTATTTCATTCTTAAAATAGAGTTTCTTTAGACTTATAAGTTTGTTACCTTTGTTTCCTTTAGATTAGTTTTGATTGTGAAGTTTTGAGAGAGTGAGTATAATTACTTTATTACATACCAAATTGCCATATTTGTTTTTTCTTGGATATTGTTTATTATTAGATGTTATGAAAGGCAATGATTATTCATTTATTTATTTATTTTATGATAAAGTTCAGAGTAACTTTGGTTGGTTTCATACCTAACAGCCATATATAGTCATCAAAGATTTTAAAATGATTTTATTTTTATAAATAATAAATAAATCTACCATCACACGTTTAATTTAAATAGACTCATCCATCCAGCTGTGTTGTGATACACGAAAAACAATAAATACTATTTATTTATGTTTGTAAAAAGTATTTTTAAAAAATATTTATTTTAAAATTCAATAATTATACACATTAATATGAACAGTTTTATCCTCATATTTTACATGTACTATTGATTATGTGATTATTAATTGATAAAAATTACAATTATGTGATATAATCCTACAATCAATAATTTTTATTGATTGATAATATAAAATTTGTTTACACTGTTAATATATAATATTTTTTTCTCTTTATTTTAAGGTCCTTATAAAGTTAATGTTTATTTTTCGTCAATAAGCTAAGCTATTGACATGTGCAACCGTAGATATTTTTTCTTCGAAAAACTTGAGATTCATTTAAATAAGTAGCTTCTCTTAATATATTTTTTTATCATACGAATTGAATAAAAAATATATTAAAAAGTAATTTTTATTTTTTTATTTTTTAAAAATAAAAAAGTTTGTTTTTTATTATATAAAATTTATAATTCAAATCAAATGATTAACATTAAAAAAAAATTAAAATAATTATGAAGCAAAGTCACAAGACACTAGTTAGTGAGGTCAAAGTAAAAAAATCTAGTTTAATGATTGTGTTTTCCGAATCATTTAATCTCAAATTAACAATTAATATAGTTTAATGGTTGTAGCTACTCGTAGTTTTGTGATTGTGTATTGTTAGATAAAATTAATTTTGATTGATATCTCACCATAATTATTAATTGTATGGTTATGGTGAATAAAAAATATATTAAAAAGTAATTTTTTTTAAAAAAATAAAAAAGTTTGTTTTTTATTATATAAAATTTATAATTTGAATTTTTTGAACAAAAGTAGTTGTTAATATACACCTTTCTAACATAATTATGTATATAGGCTTATGTAACACAAGACGACAACTTAATTGGAACATTAACAGTACGAGAAACAATATGGTATTCAGCACGTTTGCGTTTACCAGATAAAATGGCAAGGTCAGATAAAAAAGCACTTGTTGAAAGCACGATTGTAGAAATGGGTCTTCAAGATTGTGCTGACACAGTAATTGGAAATTGGCACTTGCGTGGAATAAGTGGTGGTGAAAAAAGAAGAGTTAGTATTGCTTTGGAAATATTGATGAGACCTAGATTGCTTTTTCTTGATGAACCAACCAGTGGTCTTGACAGGTTGTTACACATCAATTTTATTCATTTATTATCTTTCTCTAAATTTCTATATATTTTTTTCTATTATAAATATCTTTATGGATCAGGTTAATATGGGTCTTAAAAACATAAGGAATTTAGTAATATTTATTTTAAAATAATATATAAATATAAATACTATTAAAATTTTGATATATCTAATTCAATTACTAAGATTAGATATATCAATTTTTTAGATATTTTCTTATTTATATTTTATTTGAAAGTAGTAATAATTATGTTTTAATTTTTTGAAATATAAAATATATAATTTTAGTTTTTTTTTCTCATGATATAAATGAAATTTGGATATAAATTTTTTTTACTTATGAAAAAAAGTTAGTACGTTAATAAATATCCACAACTTTATTAATGACTAAGGGTTACCTCATAATTTATATGTCTAACTACCAAATTGTCTTAGAAGAAAATTACACTTACCAAATTTTCATATGAAAATTTTGATGTTTAGATCTATGATTATGATACGTTTTAATTTAATAGCCCTACATCTATTTTAATATGATATATAATAATTGTAAAAGTTGAATTTTACGGTAAAATAAATATCATACGATTTTTAATACATTAACTTTTGATAAGTAAATATATGATATGTTTGATTATTGTATATAGATTTTAAGAAAAATGTAAATGAAAAATATAGGAGTATTTTTTGTCAAATTACTTATCAATTATTAATATTAAATTAAAAGTAGTAGATATTAAATTGAGAGTAGTCTTATTAAAAACCCTGTGTCTGTATATTTGTAGAAATGAAAAAACGTGGAAGCATTAAATGATGGGCTAAGCCCATCTTTCTACATGATTGAATATTTTGTGAAGTTGTACAAAAGAAATCTAAGTGTATCCAAGTCATTTACCACTTCCATGATTTTAAAAATGATTTAATTTGTACATAATCTCTTCGTGTAACTTACATTCAATTGCATCTCACTCTATATTTATAAAGATATATTTTTTAAATTAATATTGTTTAGATATTATATCTTCGATTTAAATTCGAAATCTATAGTTGTAGATGAGTTTTTAATAATGATTATATTATCTAAATAAATATAATTTATCAAAATAAATTAAAAAAGTGATTTTTTTAATAAAAAAAATTAGAGCTCGTTTTAATCTGATTGTTACAATTATTTGATAAATATAAAAATAAAAAATTATTTTTAGTAGCTTCTAAAAATATTATATTTAATAATTGAATTTAAGAAAAGAAAAGATTTCCATTGCAATATAAAACACAAAACAACCTCTGCTTTTCTCAAAAATCTCTAAAAAAATAATATATTAAATATTAAAATCACTTTTTTTTTTAATTTGTAGCAAACACACCTTAATAGAATGCATGCACAATTTATTGTTTTTACAAAGTTTGTGCATAGTCGATCTTTTTTTTTTTTTTTTAAAAAACAATGAATTTAGACTATAAAACTGTCTTTTAGATGTTTTGCATTCATTTTTATTTTGTAAAAAATTAATCAAATTAGTTAAGAAGAAATTATATATTTTTGCTTAATTAATTTTTTGAAACTATGCTTTTGTGGCAGTGCTTCAGCTTTCTTTGTGACACAAACACTACGTGCATTAGCAAGGGATGGAAGAACAGTTATAGCTTCAATTCATCAACCTAGTAGTGAAGTGTTTGAACTATTTGATCAATTGTATTTGCTTTCTGGTGGCAAAACTGTTTATTTTGGTCAAGCTTCAGAAGCATATGAGGTAATAAAAAATAATCGTAAAATGACTATTAATATTACCGCTATTAAAAATAATTTATCTATATCATTATTTTTTTTTAAATATTATGATTATTATTAAAAAATGAAGCATCTTTTAATTTTTTTTTTTTATGATTTTTAATTGATGTTAATTGGCAGTTCTTTGCACAAGCTGGATTTCCATGCCCTGCTTTGAGGAACCCCTCTGATCATTTCCTTAGATGCATCAATTCTGATTTTGATAAAGTCAAAGCTACTCTTAAAGGGTCCATGAAACTGAGGGTATTGATCTTTCTTTGTTTAAGACTCAATGTATCTTTTAAATAATTTTTTACACTACTGTTTAGTTAATCAATAATAAAAAAATACGAATAAATTTTTTGTTATAAAGTTCAAACACGAATGACACAATTCAAACACCAAACACATCATTAATCTGAAACGTTGAGATACACAGTACTTATCACTAGCGTTACCTTTGCTAATTTTGACATTGAATGTTGTTGAATCAGTTTGAAGGAAGTGATGATCCTCTAGACAAGATCACAACTGCTGAAGCTATAAGAACTCTTATTGACTTCTACCGCACTTCTCAGCACTCTTATGCTGCAAGACAAAAAGTGGATGAAATATCCAAAGTTGTAAGTACTTTTTCAAAACACCGACACAAACACGTACACGAATATCATACATGACATTGACATTTATAATAATTTGAAAATGTGAAAATAATAAATTTTAATATGTGTCAAGTTCGTATTAGTGTCAGACAATGAGAACACCTTCAATTTGAAGCATCAGTACTTTGCTGTATAGAATATGCAATTGAGTATCATTGATTTTCTCACAATGAAGTTAATTTTCACATATAATGTAGAAGGGGACAGTGCTTGAAGCTGGAGGAAGTGAAGCCAGTTTCTTGTTGCAATGTTACATCTTAACAAAACGTTCATTCATTAACATGTCAAGGGATTTTGGTTACTATTGGCTTAGGCTTGTTATCTACATTGTTGTCACTATTTGCATTGGAACAATTTACTTGAATGTGGGAACTGGCTACAACTCAATTCTGGTACATTATTTTTATTTATTCTTTTTTTGTTTTTATTTCAGAAATATTAGAAGATTTAATATTGACCATTTTTTATTTATTTCATGTAGTATTTGTTTATGTTAGGATGAGTACTTTTTTAATTTTTTGTGTTTTTGTTCTATTTTCAGGCTAGAGGTTCATGTGCATCTTTTGTCTTTGGTTTTGTCACCTTCATGTCAATTGGTGGATTTCCTTCCTTTGTTGAAGATATGAAGGTATAAGTTTCGTGCCTTTGCAACATTTTCCTTTATTATTATTAGTATTAACTTAGGTCATGTTTGGAAATTAACTTTATAAGTGGTTATAGCATAAGTGATTATGTATAAGTTATTTGTATAACAAGATAAAATCAAGTTAAATTGTTTTTCGTATAAGTTATAAACTATTTTTATAAGTTATCCTAAAAGACTTATGAATATAAACTGAAAACAACTTTTGAACCTATTATAAACTGTTTGCATAAAGTTCAAATAATATCAATCTAAACAAATCTTTAAATTTTATTTGAATAAACAACTTAATTAAACAGTTATAGTGCAAGAGCTTAGTTCTATAATAAAAAACTTAATTAAACAGTTATAGTTCAAACGTTTATTTTTATAATGAAAAACTAAAAAAATTCAAATTATTTTTATAAAAGCTATAAATTGTATTTCAAAACTAATCTAACGAACTTATGGAAATAAATTGAAAATAGATTCTAAACATGTGATAAGTTATTTCAATAAACTCTTCTAAACATTTTCGCAAGTGTTTATTTATACCAACCAATATATAAATTATAAATTCAAAAAATCAATCCAAACATAACTTTAATATAATGTCATAATTTGATTTTCATGTAATTCAAATTACAGGTTTTTCAAAGGGAGAGGCTAAATGGACACTATGGTGTGACTGCATTTGTGATAAGCAACACATTATCTGCAACACCATTCTTAGTATTAATCACTTTTCTGTCTGGAACAATTTGTTACTTCATGGTTCAACTACATCCTGGCTTTTCCCATTACATTTTCTTTGTGTTGTGTCTCTATGCAAGTGTCACAGTTGTTGAAAGCTTAATGATGGCAATTGCTAGTATTGTTCCTAACTTCCTCATGGGAATTATCATTGGAGCTGGCATTCAAGTAAGCACTTAATTTTATTTAATTTTTGTCGTATAGCGGCTATAATGGCATACCATAACGATATAGTAATAATGAAATTTAAACAAATTATTTTTGTTCAACGATATACTCTTCAGTATAAAATATTATAAAATATAAACTATAGCCGCTATAGAATTATAACGTAACGAAATTTTAACAACATATTATTTTGTGTGATCCTTAATTGATAATAAAAGGGAAAGTGAAACACCCTTCTCATAGTTTGAGTGACAAAAAGAAAGTATGTTCAAGCATAATAGACTATGCTAATAAATTTGTTAGTTTTTGTTTTTACTTTTTATGAAACCTTTTTAATTAATTTTGATATATTATTTTTCAAATTTCAGGGTATATTCATGTTGGTCTCCGGCTACTTTAGGCTCCCACATGATATCCCAAAGCCTGTTTGGCGATATCCAATGTCATATATTAGTTTCCATTATTGGGCATTACAGGTATGAAATTTTACACAAATGAAATGTTTCAAAGGCTTGTGCCACTCTTTGCATTCTAGTTTATGTATATATTATTGTTCATAGTGGATTAGTATTTAAAAATTACTCAAAATTTTAATGACGATTGAAGACGTTTCTTGTAAGTAGAAGTTTACGATCTTTTTCATTTTTACGATTGAGGTGTTGATGTTTTCTGTGTAGATTCGACAAAACAACAAAAATCGAAGATGATTTGAGTTTTTAGCATGCCTATTCGTTTTTTGTGTTTGTTTTTGTCGAATCATCACCAACGATCAAATTATTGTTAATTGTGAGGAAAAAGAGGACTATGAATCTTTGACATTCTACTTACAATAGGTGATGTCTTTTGTCATTGAAATTTTAAACGATTTTCAAGACAAAATTTTACTTAAATTGTGTTTTTTTTCAAACTTATTCTCCACGAGTAAACACATCTAGTTTGATGATTAAACAAACTTTATTTTTTAGGGTCAATACCAAAACGATCTTAAGGGTTTGATATTTGACAACCAGACACCTGATCTTCCAAAGATACCTGGCGAATACATCTTGGAGTATGTATTCCAAATCGATGTCAAAAGATCAAAATGGATTGATTTAATTGTGATCTTAAGCATGATTATCATATACCGCATTATTTTCTTCATCATGATTAAAATCAATGAAGATGTTACTCCTTGGGTTAGAGGGTATCTTGCTAGGAGAAGAATGCAACAAAAGAGTGGAGCTCAAAACACAACTATTTCACCTGATGTTCTCACTCAATCTCCATCTTTGAGAGCCTATATTTCTTATCAAAGGTAGGAACTATAGTCCTCTTTTGATTATTACATTATTTCACTTTAATTAATCATGTGGATTTTTTTGTGTGTATCTCTTTTAAATGGCTAGTGAACATTTTATAAAGAGAGATATGAAAATTTCACATGATAAACTAATGTGAAATTATATTATATGGTGATACATTACCTTGAAGATTGAGATTAAAGCCAAGAAATTATGTCCTCCAAATTTGAATGAAGATTGAAGCTTGTAGTTTTAAATAGGATTCTTATCATTTTGATAGGTGTTTTGCTTTTAACTATACGTTGATATATGAATTCTAGAGTGTTTATTATCAACTCATGAAATTCTATCCTCAGTGTCATATATTTTAATGCTTCTTTGGTGGAACGAATATAAGTGATTTGAGTATATAATGAGCTATGTTTGTTAAACATTTAATATAACAAAACTCAAATTTCAATGCTTGTTGTCCTCAAAGATGTAAAAATTTATGGTATTTCTCAATATTCTTGTACACGAGAAAGTGATTTTATTGATATTTGTTTGATAAAAATAATTGAAAATAAATATAAAATTTTTAAAATCAAACTTATCGAAGTAAAATTAATGAGTTTATCAAAACCTCATCTCAATCATAAAAATGAATAGAACCGTAAACTTTTACTTAAAAAAAGTATTACCAATTAATATAATAATTTTTAAATATTAATCTATAATAAAATATATATTATATTAAATTAGTTTATTGAAATACTCACAACGTAAAAGAACCTCCTAAATTTAATAATTATATGTGAAGGTTCACAATATTATTCAATAGCCCCCACTTATAACAATTTTAGTAAAATTTACTAAGGGAGAAACTAATGTGGTTGCTCTTCCTTAGTAAAGGTTCACCATACTATATATGAGTCTAGTTCTCTAATCTTCTTTAATGTTTCTAATTGAATTGCTTTATTAATTTATTAAGTTCAAAATTCAGTAGTTATATTTCAATTAAAAAATAACTGATAAATCATTATAAGAAGTTTTTACGGAACATTCACATTTCGCACATTGCTTTCTAAAATAAAATAACAATAATTTTTATAAATTAAAAAGTTATTAATCGATAGACAAACAAAAAAAATTACTATTGACTTTTTATATTTTAGAAAAAATTATTTCATAAAAAAATAATGATATTTGATTGTTTATATATTATATCATTATTTTTATTTTATCATATAAAATATTTAAGATTTTCAACTGTAAGTATTAAAAAAAATTAAAAATGTTACAAATACACACTCTTTTTAGTGAATAGTATTTCATTATTATACTTTTTAAATGATAGAAAATAATTTTTTTTAAATTATTTAACTATAATTTAAAAGCTAAATATATCATTATAAATTAAATTATTGAATATACCGTATAACTTATCCTATTATAATAGAAGTTTTTGTGCAAAATCTAACTATTTAAGAAAAAATTAAATTTTCAATACTTTTGTGATATGACTATAGATTTTACATTAACCAAATATTTTTTAAAGGCTCAAACTGCACACAAGAAGCAGAGATATCTTCTATGATTGTATGGCCCACCTTGGACGGCACCCCATATTATTTGCACATGTCTATGTACAGTTTATAGATATATATCGTTTTCCAACATGTAAAATAAGATGCATGTTTTTACATTATTATATAAGTAATTGTATGTCCAACCAATTATTCAGCTGACAGATTCAGAAACTTTGATTTGTGGGTCAAATTTATATACCACTAATATTTATATAAAAATTTATTGATAGGTAAATGATAAAATGATGATATAATTACCACATTACTAAAAATTGGTGACTACAAAAAACATATATTTTCATATAAAAAAATTGAAGAAATTTAAACCTATTTCCTTCTATATTGAAATAGTAATATCAATTATTGAAATTGTAATTTTTTTTTAAAAATTAATTCTTACAAATAATCTTAATTAAGTTAAAATTATCTTGGTTGAAGTAGGTTAACGTAGTAGGTTAACCTCTAAAATATTCTGGATAGTTAGAATAAAAACAATTTAGTTTATAAATAAATATAAGATAAATTAATATAGATAAATGATACGAATGTCACACGAAGATGTATCTTGGTTCATACAAGCTGGATTACATCTAGTCGTCAAATTTGTGAGTTTTTCGATTAAAGTGTTCAACACCAGAACGTTCTACCTTACACTATCTTTATTGATCATACATTGGTCAGTTACAACATTCACCTTTTGATCTTGAAAGGAATTTCTACAATCACCTTTCAATCCATAAAAGTTTTTTACAAATACCTTTCAAACAACAAAGAAATTTTACAACACACTCAATCTAACTTAAGCGATAAACTTGAGTTACAAAATGATGCATTTGATAAAAAAAAAAATGTTTGGGATCTAAATACTTCTCAACTCTTGTTGAGATTGCTTGACAACAAAAACTCAGTAAGATGATCCACGAATATAGTGATAGAACTGAAATTTTGCTTTAGAGAAGCGATTTGTAACTTGGGCTTAAATGATCAAATATAGATTGATTGTTTTGAAAATTCTTACATTTGTTTTATGATTGATCTTTCCTTTATGGATGAAGAGAGACTTGAAAACTCAAGTAAAGTTGAATATAGTCGTTGATACATTTGTCAAATGTTAGATCTACTTTAAACAATTAAACACATGTCTATATTATTGTCCATAATATTCTTAACCAACCCATAACGTTTTTGCTTTTGAGTATGAAGAAAAACATGATTAAGTGTGAGAATGAGTTGTCAAATGTCAGTCGACACTATGTGTGATCAAAAGTTTGCATAGTTTTCTACAAAACATTGCTAATACAATGTATTTATGTCATTTGTCTTTGATCACAACTCATTAATCTGAAGATCAATCTATAGACTCTTTTGATCATTAGACCTTTAATTCAAGTATCTTAATTGTTTATTTAATCTCATCAGCCTTATGTGTGATTTTGACATTTTTAATTTACATTTTGGACTTTCCAAAATAATTTGTCTTGACTTTACCTTCTATAAAGATTAACTAGAACGTTCTTATGAACATTCTCCAAACAACCAATATATTATGCAATCAATATTTCATTCGTCTGGCTTCACATTTTTTCAAAGAATCTTCTAAATTATTTCATACTTCATAAAAATGTGTTATTTTCATGATGTATATATAAGATGAATCTATAATTTGATGAAATCAATTTTGATTGCTTGAAAATTGACTATGTGATATTTGCATGAATATACAAACTTATACTTAATTTCCTATCTTTGAATAAATCACTTAAAAATACAAGTTATAATAATGTCATCATAATCATAATTAGTGATTTAATTAATTGTTCGATTATCTTCAAAATAATAATTAAGAGTTTTATCTTAACATATATCACATTTTAAAATTGTTGTATGATTTTTTATTTTCAACACTATCAATTTCTTTTTGTATGTGGCCAAACAACCATTCATCAATTTTTCTCTTACAATTAAATTATTTACTAAATTTTTGTGAAGTCAATACTTAATTTCTAATAGAAGTAAAATTAAAATTACTCAATAAATTACAACATAATGTATAAGCTAGTGGGGGCAGCTGCCCCCAATGCCCCATGGTGGAACTTTGCCTCCAATTAATTATTTTTTTTTAAAATAATCAATTGTCTAATTAATATTACTAGTCTTTTCACTTTTTGTTTAAAATTTTTGCATCAAAATATCGTTTTCTTGAGCTCTATGTTTCGTTTGGACAAAGATAATGGCATGAATAACACTTGATGATGATGTAATATGGCTAATTTATTAAATAAATAAAAATTCTATAATCGCAATTTGGGTCGTCAATCCTATTTTAAACATATGAAACTATCAATTGAATTTGACTATAGTTCTTTAATTATAAAAAAAAATTATGTGACTCACGCTTACCGTCATAATAAATAAAGATGTCAATGTCATTATTTTTAATATAATCACAATTTAAAGTCATATTTTTGTGGACCATAATCAAATTTCAAATATTTTGCTTCTAACTTTGTCTGATATTTGGCTTGTTCTATGTCGGTAACTAATCATGATTTGCAAGCTAATATAACTATTGTTCACACTACATTGTCAAGTCAAATCAAATTATATATATAAACCTTGCTGGCGAAAGTTCAACTTCAAGATGAACTTGACTTAAAAGCGACATTTAACATATTAAAACTATCGTATTAACCAAAAATATTTTGTCACTTACCATAAATATAGTAAAAAATATCTTGTAGAGAATTAGAATTGTAAATATAAAAAATTTGATTAAAAGAAAATAAATACAAAAACAAAAATAAAGAACACACGAGTTTTATTGACGGAATTCGGTCAATTGTGTCTACATTTTTGATTATAAAACGATTGAATTACACATTTCTAATATAATTTGAGTTTTGAGTTGTAAATTATAACTTGTGTCTAAATACTTCACTCGAGCGACCTGTTACTTATCAGTATAGTATAGATCATATTCAACGACTATCTTACCTCTATACAAGAGAATCTGAACTTCGTAAAATTTCAATAATTAACCCTAAGTGAAGTACTTACTTGAGAAGAAGAAAGATTAACATAGCCAAAGATAACTTGTCAGCGCAACAAGTGAACGCAAAACACATAAACATGAGCCAATACCGCCGGCAAGTCATCCTTGGCTGCATCACTCTATCTACATCTTCATGTAAGTACCTCTTAGGAAGTGTGGTATCTTTGCTTGCATAACCTTATGCTTCATATGATAGAAATAATTCACCAAGATTTATATAAGGTGCTACTTATAAAGTACTAAACCCTTTAATTTGATTGCATACACTTTATATTATATGGTCCCTTCACAAAATTTCCAAAAGTAGCATGTGGCCTTACATGCCAACCAAAAGCCATAAAGTCACTAAATTTCAAAATTTGTCTATAAGCTTACTTGATTGGGATAGCAAATAGGGGACCAATTCAAGAAGTATTGGCCCTACCTTTTCCTCTTTTTGTGCCATCCCTACAATGGAGGGTATGGGAGATATATGTTATAGACTTATAGGATTAATCTTTCATTAGCCTTTGTATGGGTTGATTGTGACTTTTACCATCTCCATATCAATATGCATGTGTATGGCTTGACTTGAAGTTTAGTTTTCATTTCTAATTGCCTATGTATAGGAAAGTATTAGAGCCTAGGATTTGATAGTTATGACACAAAGTCATTAGGATCCCAAAATGAAGGGATATTGATGAGGAAATCTTAACTTATTGCTTAAAATATATTAGCATGTTAGGGAATTTAATGGATAGTGAAATTTGAGTGAAACACTCACCTATAATATTTAGGCACAACCAATAAATATACGTAAATCTGAATTTTATTTTATAAGGTTCATTATAACATGAATACTTAATTCGCTCGTCTATTTTTATTTATATAAGTTAACTTATTTATAAATATATTTTTTTACACTTGTTAAAAAAAGTAGAAAATAAATTTAATATATCTATTTTATATGTAGTAAAATCCCTTTGTATATATATGTATCTATTTGTCTTTTTTTATCGGAGCATTTCACCATGAAAATACACAAGCTACAGATTGTAGCTTTGAAGTCAACGTGCCTTCACATTGAAGGTACCACGAAAACTACTACATAACTTTTAATTTCAATATCAATGTGTGTATTTTTAAATTTAAATTTAATTAAATTTGGCATTAAGGATAAATCTAAATTTTTTATTTTTAAATTATGGTATACATAAAATCGCGCACGATATAATTTGTGTCATGTTATTAATAATAACTGTGTGTGAAATAAATAAAAAAATTAAAATTATAAGTGAGATACTCATTGCTATCATTTTTTCATTATTAAAGTCCTCTAATTTGAAATATATATATATGCCACCCGTTATTAAAATAATTTTAATGTCACCAAAATTCACATAAATTAAAAATAGGTAGCTTATATGTCAACCAAACAAATAAAACACAAGATAAGTTAATAAACGCATATAAATTTTGTATCAACACTTTAATCATCTAGTTCATAGTCATCTACTATAATAGTCAGTTTTCTCTAAAATGACATTTTCTCTAGTAGTACATTGTCTTTGCTTCACGTTGAAATATGTGGAGCAAAACAATTGATCCACCAAAGCAAGATGTTTGATCTTCCAGATATCTCAAAGTACAAGATACAACCTATAAAGTTATATGATCACATATAAAATCATGAACTAATATCTATATGATTGCAACAACTTTTTTGCTTAGTGCAACGACTCTTTTCTCAATAAGTACATCTTCAAGATTATATAAGAAACATCATTTGAACTAAAGAATGTGACAATGATCATTATAATCATGCCTATGAAGATTGAAGATTATATGAGGAGTGTTCCCATGAGATTGTTCAGTTGAATATTATGGTATTAGAGAAAAGAAAAATAAATGCTAAATAAAAGAGTGTATTTGAAAAAGCCTTAAACAAGTGAGATCAAATTGTAATATCTTGATGATTGAGAGTTGTTAGAATTTGTTGTAAATTAACCAAGTACGATCAAAATGAATTCTTCACTAAGTTACTTTGTACTTGAATTAATATAAAATTAATATTGTAATATCCTCTCTTTTAGGAGTTAGAATCATAGAATGACTTTGTATTCATATTTGACACACACTCAATCTTTTTCAATTTTGGTCAAATAGTGACAACAAACTTTGTGAAAAGAGAAGCTTGGAGAGACATTGAACAAACTCATCTCAAGAGGCAAGTAAAGTCAACATTCTTGAGAAATTCTAAGATTGTACTTTTGGTGGGTCTAAAGAGCTTCTAAATAATACTTAGCATAGAGAGGTAGAGGAAGGAATACTAATCTCAAGAGGTGACTGAAGGTAGTAAATCTTGAAGAATCTAGAAATGGTACTTCTAGTTGCTTGTTGAGGTATCACAATACAAAGAGTTTGGTGAGGCTTTGACAAACAATACATAATACTTGGAGTGATGGTTAATATACTCATTACTTTGCCAGTTTGATTATAGCAGATTAAGTCCTTCGAGTGAAGAAGGCAAAATCTCTCTATAAGTGGAAGACTAGATATAATAGCAGTTGTTCTGAAGTAGTATAAAAATATTTGTGTGTTCTTCTCTTCCATTATATTAGTATTTTGTGTTTAAGTTCTTTATATATTATCCTTAAACTCTATTTTAACGAGTGTGTATTAAAATGAAGATAAGTTTTTTATAAACAATAAATCTTTTGTAAAAGTGTAAAATGATCAACAAAATTCAAACCTCCTCCCATTTATTCTATTTTCTAGTACCTTCAATTTAAAGGCAAAACTAATCCTATTAGCTAAAATATTGTGGCCAACAAAATCTAACCCTTACTTATCTTATTCAATTATTATCACAAATGGTGTTTGTGTTCGCTCGCTATTTAGAGTACATAGCGGCCCACGTTTGACTTAGTTTCCTCTATCTCATGACATTTAATTTACTCCTATCCACGCATGTATAACCACTTATGATCATCTTTCGGAAAAATAGTCACTTCAAATAATAGAAGCTAAAAATATGGAACATGAGTCTTATAGTTGAATTGTCAAGTACATCGTACCTTTGATCGATTCTAACACTCTCGTGATTCTTGTGGATTCCTTTGGCCTTGAGAAAGATTTGTATAACTCATATTCGACTACTCTTAATCCTTCTAACCTCATTCAGTACCTAGACACCGGTTAAACCCAATTCAATTAGTGAACGTTTTCAACTAACATCTAAAATTATTTTTAGGTATAAGTGATCAATTCCATTTAGATAATATATATGAGTGAAAGCTTTATTTCCTTCAATTTGTATGCACTACAATCTTATGATATGTTTGAAATCACTTTTTAAAGTCATAAGTGGTTCAAAAGATGTAAAATTAATTTTGCTATATTTGAGACATTGATTGCAATTGATTCTAATTACACAACATTATTATTTCTAATTTTAACCTCCAAATGTAAATTTGTATTTTAAGTTATTATTTTTATAAATATATCTAAACATAAATCATTTTAATTTAAATTAACTTTTAAATAAATTCAATTTTCTCAATCATAAAACCAGACACACGTTAAAATTTAAAACGAATTTCTCTTACCTTGGAAGATGTTGGCAAGACTTGGCCCACCAATATTATTCACTGCCCACATCCTTGAAAATAGAGTTCATATGATATTCATTGCCCACACATTTTGAACCAAACAAAATCACCGAAAGTAGGATTCATTACATATGCACATAACAGAGACCCATAGTTAGACAATTAGTAAACCGACATAGCCATAGCATGTTAATTTATTTATATATATACATTTATAAATTCATATTTATCTTATATATAAATAATTTAATTAAGCATTTATAGTATAATGTTTATTATATAAGTTTATATATTTAAGGTATATCTATAATAAAAAAAATTAAATTAAATAAAACCGTTTTAACACAAACTATTAATTATTTTTATAAACTTTTTAAAAGAGATTATAAAAATTAACTAAAAATAACTTATTAATAAGTTATAATTAAGCTATTTTCAAGACAACGATTAATAGCTCGTTTAAGGAAGGACCAGTACTTTTGCGAATAAATTCGCAATAAATTCACATGAGATAGCAAACCAATAATGCAAAGCAAATTAAGACTAAGGTGAAAGAAAGATTAAACTATTGCTTAACACTTTTACTTTATCAAGTTATTTGTACTACACTTATTTATATGGAACTAAGCTTCCAATATTTTTCATGCAACCTATGTGGAAACTAGTTAGTAATTTTTATTTTGAAGACTTAAAGATTTTTTTTTTGTCAGGTGGGACAAGTTAGTCCTTTTATCTTTTTATTACTTAAATAATTCATGTGTTATGTATAAATACAAATTATTTGTTAATTTTTATTAAAGCTGTTAATTTACTATTTTAATTTTTATTAATGATAATAATATTTTTATCATTTATGTTGGTTTTGTTACTAAGTTAATTTTTTTTGATAATTGCGTACTGATTTGTATATTTGTATATTAAAACATACTATAAAAAATGATATAAACAATTTTTAATAATATTGTAAAGGTTGCTTACTGTGTACCAAGATTCAAACATGTATCACGTGCCAAAAAGAATTTCGAACCATGTGACTATGGTGGGGAATTTTCCGGTGTTAGCAAAAATCTGATAGAGCAATGTTGTGTGTGGAGGAAGAAAACTTGTTGGACATGAACTTCTTTTCATGAAAAGAAGCAAGATATAATTTGGGGAATAAGCAACCATTAATTATGCTAGTAGTCATGGTAAAAACATAAGATTCAAGTGTTATTTGAAATAATTAGGCATAGTGTCTATAGGTCTTATTTAAGACCTTCGTCAAATCATAAGACCCAACTATGAATAAGTAATGGAAAAAGTTGTTCTAAACAATCTTATAAGTGTTTTTATAGGTTAGATTTAATTTTTAGAAAGGAGGAGAATAGAATCCTTTTTTTAAGACACTTTTGTGTTCCCTCCATTTTGGAGGCATATGGTGGAAGAAAGTTAATATAATTTAAAAGTCATTAAAAATTTCTATTTTTCTTTCTTTCTTCACAGTTGAATTAATATTTTAAGGGAACTAATTTTTTTTTTATAGTGTAACAAAATTATATGGTAAAAAAAGAAGTATAAAAAATTATGTAGTAAAAATTATCAAAAATTGTTGGACTCTAATTGTTGAATATATACAAAAAGTGATTGGCCTTTTTTTTTATCCTTATACTAAAATTAGAGTCTTAGAAAATAAAAAAGGTTTTGTCTTTCTCAATCCTCCTTGATACTTCTTGATCCCTTAAGTTTGTGAGAAGAAAAAAAGAAGCAGATTATTTTCCTTAGTAATCCCCTTTACCCGCAATTGTTCATCCCTACTCTAATATAATTTTTTTGCCTTCTTGTTGAAATGATTGTTGAGTGAAAAATTGTCATGTAAAAGCATGTTGATCCATAAAACATAATAAAATTAATTATCATTATATTATCCAAAACATCTAAATTCAATTGATTAATATGTAACAAAAAAAACATAATGAAATTCTTTATCATTATATGACTTAATTATATATAAAAAATAAAGAATTTGTATACCAAAAATAGAACACTAAATTCAAACTTCACACAAAAAGTAAATAGAACAACATTTTGGGGAAATTTGGTGAAAAAGGGAAGGGCCAAAACAACATAATAACTATTTAAAATAGGTCTCCTTCCCTCAAATCAAACACAAATATTTTGAAAATTATCCTTCTTTCCTCTCGTCCGTCCTTTCTTTTGAATCAAACATGATTGTCTTTCTTTAGTTGTGTGTTATTTAACTACTTCAAAGAGTGTTCAATACTGAGTTAGGGAGTTTTTTGTGAACTATTAAACTCACAAAAATATAAAACAGAAAAATAAAAGGATAAACATGGAGAAAAATGATAAGTTTGATTGGATGCATCTTAAAATGAAGTATACATTGTGTAAATGACAAGTGTTGGACTAATCCTTCGCTAGAGGGTGATTCTCTTCTTAGAGTCACGGTTTTCAATGAGAGCAGTTTAATCCTTTGGAATATCAACAATAGGTAGTCCGTCTTTTTCATATTAGAGATTTTTACTTTCGTTTTTCTCATGTCTTTAGATAGAGTAACTCTTGCGCAAACAAATTATTAAATAATAATTTTTATTTAGATGGTTTTACTGAATGAAATATTATACCTATTTATATCAAAGATGGTTTTTTTTTTGGAAATAGGTTGGTCTTCCTAGTTTTGGATTAAGTTAATTGAGTTTTGCCCATTTATTTCCATTGTTTTTTTTTACTACACTCTTTTTTGTTTGACTGTGATTTTTCGATTGATTTTTTATGGTAAAAAATTTAATGGAATAACTACTCATTTGAATTTCAATTGTTTACTTAAATTTTAATCTAGTCCTTCCAAATTTTTTATTTTGTATTGTAAATATAGTTATAATTTAAAAATATACTATAGTTATTATTTAAAAATTTGTCAACTATGAGAGAAGATATTTTAACGTAATACCACGTAGCAATTGCAATTAGAAAATTATAACTTTAGAGTATTTTTGGATAATAGATTTCTACGAGTGAACGTAATTTTGTAGGGTATTGTAAAATTTTCAATATAATTTACATTATTTTGAAAATAAATTTGAAGAACTTTCTATACTATGGAATTTCAAGATATATTTTATCAAAGTGAAAAAGGTGAAATTTTTTATTTTAAAATATGAATATTAAGATAGTCAATATGTTTTTCTAAATTTTACAAATAGGTCCTTATATATTTCAATATTTGCACTGTAGTCCTTATAAATTTATAAAATAAAATAAAAAAATCAAATGCCTCCATAGTTTTTAAACTTATACAAATTGGTTCTTCAACTTTTATCAAATTTAAAGTTTTTAATTTATAAAAATATATGACGCAACATTAAATAAACAATTACTCTATTTAACTAAAAATCATAAATAAATAAAATAGTTAAAATATTTAAATTACTTAAAATTTTAAAATCTTTAAAATTTTCAATTACTTCTTCAAAACACACTTGGTGTTATTCACATCACAAATACACAACAACTATAGTTGCAACTTTATAAAATTCATTTGTTCCTCATTTTTCACAATCCAAATCCAAAAATCCTAATGTAATTGCAAAGTTACAAATTCACAAACCCAACCACAATTTAAATTAATCTTCAACTTCATTCAATCTAATTCATCATAATTTCAACAGATTGGTAACCTCTTTGAATAGACTCCTTAACAGCATCCAACACAATTTGAACCTTTTTACTTTTTACACCCCACTTCTTGTCGGGTTTCATTTTCAAACTCTTAACCTTTCCAACCAAATCAACAAACTCCTTAACCATCCAAACATCTTGACAAAATTCTGTCTCAACGACATGTTCATTCGGCTTCGGACACCACCTTCCCGATTCGATCTTTCCATAATCGATCTCCGATGACTCTGAAAACGTTCCATATCCGAAATTCTCTTCGAATGGAAGTGTCAAATCGTGAAGACGAAGCGAACCTTTCGTGCCCAAAATTGTGACATCAAATGTAACATAGGCTAAAAAAGAGCAATGAAATGTGGCACATTTTCCATCTTCCCAATGTAATGATGAACCACATGATATGATTACACCATCTTCATTGAATGTTGATTTGGGAAATGCAAGAACTGATTTTGGAAGCTCATAGTTAACTGCCCATAAGATGGATTGAATGCTGTACCAACCTATGTCACCAAGAGCACCAAGACCATCTAAATCTGGTTTCATTCGAATGCTGTTTTTGAGAAACTCTGGACCAGGATTGTATGTCATGCAACTATGTATCTAATGATAAACATAGAAATAAAACATAATTAAGATGTTGGTTACATTTTTTTTTGGTAGAAAAAATGGCAAATTAACTTGCACGTAATTATAAAGACTTGAGTTTGAATCATAATATGATATTTAATCTAAAATAATATTGATGTTTGTTAGTTAAATTAAATTTTATGTATAAAATGTTAGTTATTTTAATGTAGTTAAATAAAATATCAAATTATTTTAGATTAATACAAAAATTTATAAAGAGACTTATACACCGATATACTTTTATTTCTTCTTTTACATATGATTCGGTTCAACGGATTCAATTTATTTTATTATTCGTAAGAAGAATAGATTAAATTACTTTACGAATAACTTTAAAGTTATTCAATTTAATAATTTATTATTCACGTTGAATTTGATTCAATTCAATGATTGAACCATCAAATTAAGATTTTTTTTTATCGACTAGATCAATTTAATACATTTTTTTAAAATTTTAAATTTATTTGAAACTTTATCAAATAACTTTAAATGGACCTATACCGTGTTTGTAAAAAATATAAGAAAAATTCATTTGTCTGATTAAGTACTTATACAATTAGATTTATATGAAATTTTCTGTGTTTATGATTAAAATGGTAATGCTCAATTGTTGAATTAAAAAAAATTCAATGTAAATAATGAGTAATTAAATTAAATAAATCTAACTAGTGTTACTTATTAAGTAACTAATGAGTAATTAAGGGAATTCATCGACAAACTTAATTAGCATAATGACACATCTAAAAACAGTGCGTGGAATAAAAATTTCACTAATCAACAATTAAATTTGGAGTTCTCAATAATTATTATGTTATAAAACTATTTCATAATTTATCCAATCAATTTTTTATATATAAAATTACATTTACAATTTGAATAAATGTGTACTAATGTTAAATACCATGGCTATTTACATGTTGAATCATCTAAAAGAAATTAATTCAAATAATATAATATGATTTAAGAGTCAGATCGATGAAATTCAATTTAAGGTGATAATCTCTCAATCTCTAAAAGTATAGTAATTTACAATAAAGAAAAATTCAGCAGTACAAATTTAAGTAAAATGCACTATCAAGAACATATCTTTAATAGTATTTTTTTTCTTCATTTGTTAGCAAATAATGGAGGTGGATCAACAATCACCTTCAAATTAATACATGTATCATTTAGTGATTTTCTTCTTTGTTATTATTATTATGAAGAATAATTCTATTAGTTTTATATTAAAGTAAAATAGAAGTTTCATTTTCAATGGGCAAATTTTCCTAAATAAACAAATAATAATAAGCAAGTTTCTTTTGAACATAGGGGAATTTAGCTTTTGTGGCTTACTTCCACAAATCTCATATTGATAACTTAATTGACAATAAAGTTGGGAATATATATAAATATGGTTTAAGGTTTGTAATGTTTTTTTACAAAAAATAAAAGGTGTGTAATGCTTTATTACAAATTCAGCTCATATAGGTGCAACTCATTTAATTATGGTTGCACTTCATTATATTTTCAGTTAAAACACTTTTTTTATTAATTTAAAAAAATTAGTAGTTCAACCGTTAAAAGATCTATAAACCGTTGGTTCACTTGTTTTTTTTTTTTTTTTAATTTAACTTTAGTCTTTAGAATTTTCCACCAGCTTTATGGCTAATTGATTTTTAGTTCAAAATGGATTTTGTCTAATTGATTGAACCGACCAATTCAATATTTAATACTTTCATTAATGTCTTGTCTTAAATTTCTTCTATTAGGAGTTATTAACATATTAAATTGGGACAGTGGTTTCTAATTAATAGCTCTTTTTGTGGGGCATTATGTGAAAATGTTGGCTCTTTACTTGTATTATGAGTCCTTTTTATAATTGAGACCATAAGTAATTGTAAGTGCTTATAAGGTCACTTTGTGTTCATTGCTTAATCTTTTTAATTTTGTATTACTTAGATTAATCCTATTTGTATTTAGACTTGTTATACTTGAGTTCGAATAGCTTAATTGTTCTTTCTTGGGACTCAATATGTTTTGTGATTAATTCTCATTTGACAAACAAAAACTACTCTAGGTTTCTTGCAATTTACAAAGGTAACGAGCATTTCTCATTTGCAAATGGGGGTGTATTTTCTTTCGGGGTGGGGTGTCGTTGAAGAACATGGGCTCGTGTAAATAGCTTGTGAATATTTATTGGGCCATTCTCATTTCAATTCAAACCCAATCTGAACGTTAAGCCCTGTTCCATTTCTCTGATTAGTAAAATGAACTTAATAATGGTTTAATATGTAACCACATTAAAACAAAGTTTATTTTTCTTTTCAACCAAGAGTAACACCACCACTTAAATATAAAATATTTAATCTCTTATTTTTTCTATTAAAATCTCTCGTTTCTTCATTGAACAAACAAATCTTTAATGAATCCATTTAGCATGGAACCCTACCACTACTACCTTGTCTAACAACAGCCTCCCCGTATAAATGGAGAATAGAAGAGTGTTTTGTTATTTTCTAATTTCAAGGCAAGTTTGAAATTTTACTCTAATTAACTTTTGGTTTCTTTTAATCCAAATTTATGTTTGAATATAAATAGAAAATTCTTCACCATATAGTTGATAAGAATTTATACAATTCCTAATCAAAAGTTAACTATCTTCTAATACATCTCTTCTTTTTTGTTTATCAAAGTGAAATACGGTAGGATCATTTTTTTTAGTTTAAAATTATTTATCTAATTTTTTTTCTCTTTCTGACTAAATAAATAATTTTCACTGTTTTTCTTAATTTTGTGATTTTTTGTTGTTGTCTAAGTACAATATTGGTTTCTTGTCTTGATGAAATATTTATTTGATTCAGATTAATATATTAGTTTTGATCAAACTAACATATTAATTTAGTTGATAAACAAAAGGACGTCGAAGTTCATACATGAGAAAACTAATCAATTATTAATTTATTAATATTTATCTATTAAAAAAAACATTACATATCCATTTAATGATTTTGACATACTCATAGATATTATTTGCACTATAATTTTATCACATTTGTATATATTTTATCATTTTATACTAAATTTATCATTTTTCAATTTTAACAACTTTGAATTTGTGGTGTTCTCCATATATTCAATCAATTTAAATATGGTGTACTGATAAATAAATATAAACTATATTTTATACCTTTAAGATCTTTTTATAAATTTTTCATTAAGAATTTAGGAAGGAAAAATTAATATTAATAATAGTGATATTTTTTTTTATAAATAAGTTGTGTGAATGAATTATAAAATAGAATCTATCCACCTTGAAGACAAACAAATGGGTTATAAATAATAGTATTATTTTACAACTATCCCAACTAAAATTTGAATTGTCTTTGAATTATAAAGTAAACCTCTTTCCCAACCAACCCGGAATTGTTTAAGATGCGAATAAATAAATAATATAATTCTATAGACACACGTGATTAAATGTCTATATATTTTTATAAAATGGTCCACCATTCTCACCACATATTCTTCTAGAATTAGGAATGATGCCAGGCTTTAGTTTCCAACAAAAAGCTACATCAACTATATCTTATTTATTTAGTAAAATATATATATATATATATATATATATCTTATATTTATAATTTATTCAATTGAGCATAGTAAAAATGTTGTCGTGTGCCACCCAAAAACAATGCCACAAAAAAATGTTCTTGTCGGGTGTAAACTTCAGCATTGTTATCGATTTACTTAAGCTTGATAATATCATGTCTAGTAAAGTAGTGGCAAACTTTTGACATCAAAAGAGACTCACTATATAGGATTTATCCATTTCTTTGTTTTGAACAAGACAATTTAGTATGGCTAGGGTTGGTATGTATATAGTTGATATTCTCATCTAATTAACTAGAAAAAATGTAGATATTGGTAGTTATGGCAAAAAATATTAAAAGATATGTTATAAAAGTTGACAAAGTAAATTTGAAATACACAACAAATTGAAAAATTAGGAATATAAAAAAGTTGAAAAATTAGATACATTTTTTTTGCAATTATTATAGAAACATGTCAAGTTTATTCGGAGATAAATCAATATAACATTAAATGTTACACGCATTGATACTTTTATATGTCATGTTGTTTATTGAGAGATAGGTCACTGTAACATTGAATAATGTTACATGTGTTGATATTAAATTAGACACATGTATTGATAGAAACTATTTTTAACAAGAACGGTAGTAAAATTAAATGTTACATATGTGATACATTGATACTAACGATTTTTTTTTATATTAATAAATTGAATTAACTCTAATAAAAGGATGGATTAACAATGAAAGTTAAAAAAAGATAAATATATAATTGCCTCTAATTTCATCACTAAATATTAAGTATAGTGTTGGATAAATTATTGACGGATTTTATTGTTTTTAATAAAATAAAAAATAATTAAAAAAAATCAAGTTATTTTTGTTTCAAAAAACCAATTTTTTGGGGTTTTATAGTAAATGTTTAGAAATTTAAAAACTGACATATTTTATAGTTTACATTCTCTCTAGAGCTTTTTTTTACTCATTCTTTCTAACTAAAGTTTAAAAACTCTAATTTGGCCGTTTACACATAATTTAATATATTTTACATTTTAAACGCAATTATCATCATGGAAATATTAATATAATTTTACATTTTAATTAAATAATTAGAGTTACAAATTAAGTATTACATAGTTTATTTTACAAGAAACAAAATACAATTATTTTACATTATTTCTTTAAGTAATTTCACTTTATAACACTAAACTATGTGGAATTTTCCTTTCTTAAAAAGGTATCATAATATTATTTTCCCTTGATATGGTCTACCTACATTTTTGTAAGGAATATACGGTCCATTTTAATTTTCTTGAAAAGGAGAGAAATGGAGAGTTGAACCAATTTTAATCTATGTGCAAATTTACTTTGTCTATAACTTTGTTTATTTTAAAAGAAAAGTTTACTTAATGTTTCAAAACAACACTTTTTGTCTATTATTCAATTTATTCTCCATTTTAATTCACACACTCTTATGGTTCCTTTCATGCATGTGTACACGAATTATTAATTCTATTGTAAGAGAAAATTATAAAATCTTTCATCTAACTTAGCAAGCTTGCCAAATCAAAATTTTCCAGCTATTATAGCTGTCTTTTGGCTGTTAAGTTAGTATTATAGTTGTGTATGAGCTGGATTTGTTTGGGTAATTAAGTTATGTAAGGTGTATTAAGGATTGATATTTTTCTTCTTTTCTTTTTTTGGTTTTGTATGTTTGTGTCTAGATTTTATATTTTTTGTATTGAATATAAAAAATTAATATGTTTTCTATGTAATCAAATTGTATCAAACATAGTGAAGACAAATTGTTCAAAAGTGTATCAAATTGCAGTCTATAAATTCATTTTAAAATAATCAAATTGTGGACTCAAATGTTTATAAATTTGTAGTTAATTATAAATTGTTCAAATTCTAGTTAAAATAATTATTTATTAAACTTTATTTTTTTCTCAATCAAACTTTCGATTATTAAAGTCAATTTCCTTTAAGAATTAGAGAGTTAAGATTATAAAAAAAAAAAAAAAATTAGAATATTGTACAACCCAATTTTATTTTATTAGCCGTCACTGAATGCAAATTTTTACAAACTTTTTTAACAAGACTATCAAATTAATATGATTTCGATCCAACGGGCAACTTCGTAATATATTTAATAAAATTGTATATTTGCTCTTTTTTTTATATATATTTAATAAAAAATTTACAAACATTTTTAACAAGACTCTATTTTTTGTGATGTTAGTGAGGAAGAGTTGAAATTATGTATTCTAATAACTAAACATCTAATGTACTCTGCCTAAACCAACCAATTCTTATGTCGTTTAATTGATTATTTATATATATATATATATATATATAAAAAATATTACTTGTTTATATGTTAGTAGGAAGAGTTTTAATCTTCCAAAATTAAATCCTAAGTTTTAGCTAAGTTCAATCCTAAATTCAATCCCAAAAACAATATAATTAATAGCTAAGTTGGATCATATTACATTATATATCTCTTAAGTTGTGGATCACGAAATGAGTAATATGAAAAGGTTCAAAGTTCAACATCTACTACTAACATTTTGTCTCCCTAATAATATATACGAAATGAATTATACTAACATTTACATATAAAAAATAACTAGACATGTCAATGTCAAACATATTCATGGCAAGAAAATATACAAACAAAGATGAAAAAAATGATCAAAACATATATAAATTCAATTATAAAAACATACCAATTTGAGTTGACCAAAACGTTGTTCATCACACAAAGCTTCTTTCATTTTTGTAGTTCGAGGATGATGCAACCACATGCTACCATCCATAAATTGCACTCCATTAGACTCACAAGCTTCAAGAATCCGGTCAAGCTCGGTGACATTCATTGCGACCGGTTTCTCCAACAACACATGTTTTCCCCTCTCAGCGGCCTTGACCGCCCATGTAACGTGCAAGGCCGTTGGAAGAGGGATGTAAACGGCGTCCACATCCTCGTCTTCCACAACAGCTTCATAGCTCCCATAAACCCTAACTGCATTAGGTAACCCTTGCTCTGCCGCAAAAGCCTTCGCTTTCTCGAGCGAACGGCTACTGATGGCTACGAGCGTCGCATTTGGTGCTTTGTTTATGGATTTGCAAAGCTTGATGGAAATTTGAGCACATCCAAGAATACCAAAACGCACTACCGTTTCATTAGCCATTTTTGATTGGAAAGATAGGAACTTTTGTGTGTCAAATTTTAGAGTTATATGAAATAGTATAGAAGGATAAGGATTGTGATGATATAGGGAAGATTAGTTGTATAAATGGTTTTAAAATATCATTATAGTTTAGTATTTATATAACTGTAGTTGGGTCGATCCCAAGATGTGTTATTTTATTATATAGTAATTTGACCTAAGAAAATATTATTATTTTTTGTATGACATATCACATTTTTTTTGCATGTCTTCAGGAGAAAGGGGATCACATGATTTAATTTATTTTTTCGTCCCTAATGTGTTTGCTTTTAAGAGGAATTATTATTTTATTTACAATGATTTGTTTCATTAGTTGTCTTTTGTAGTTTAATTTGCGAATTAGACACCAATTATTACGATAATAGTGTTTTTTTCTTCTTAATTTAGTAGAGATTATGCATCTTATGATATTGGACCTTGAAATTATTATTTTAAATAATTATTGTAATCTCTAATTAGAACATCTCAGACATGAAGTCAAATTCATTAAATAGAGTGTATTCTGTCACATCATCTCTAAATAATTTATTCAGTTTTTATTCTAAAATTCAACATAGTTCATTAAATATTTTTGAAATAATCCATTCATTTTTTTTACAGTTTAACTCTTATATTAGGTCTCACAACTTTAATTTATATATTAATATTTTATTTATATTTAATTTTATTACAACTTAAAATATTAATTTAAATATTTCAATTAATATTATTATCTATTATTTTTATTTAAATTTACATTTTAAAAAAATTAAA
>JBBPBS010000693.1:4675768-4685808 GCA_037974835.1 Cicer judaicum
ATAAATTAAAAAGAAGCTAACGATTGAAAATTAATAAAAAAAAAAAAGAAAAAAAAGATAACGGTCATAAATTTATTATAATTAATAAATTAATAAAAAGATAACGATTATAAATTTATTATTATTAAAGTATTGTTCCTTCCTGATATAACCAACAACTTGGCACAACTCTCTTAAATTTACCAAAAACTCAATTTTACGTATCCACATTGACGAATGAACATAATTATGATGATACGAAATTATCCTTATTAACTATTATATGAAATTATCTTTATTAATTTTTTATGTATATAATAATGATCATACGAAATTATTCTTATCAATTATTGATGTATTTTATGTTAGACATAAGTCCCTCTTGATCATGATTTTGACATAATTAACAAACATACAATGTATATACATCATTTGATAAAACTAATAGTTTGAACTGAGTAACATTTCAGGAAAAACAAGCAAACACTATACACTTGAACAAAAGCTTGGAACACAAGGAATCAAGCAAAATTGGAGGATGTGCTTGAGAAGATGCAAATCTGTCTAGTGTTAATAGTGGTCATAGTGTTTGATAAGTAGACTCATCACTATGGTTTCATACTTAAGTATTTGGCAAAGTAAAAATGAAATCATAAAATAAGGAAGTAAATCAATCAACTGATAAGTCAATTGAACAATCAATTGGGCAATCGATTGTCTGACTCAGAACAAAAGGTTTTACTAAGTACATCAATTGGGAAATCGATTACTTAAAGTTTGTTTTAAAAAACTTGAGTTCTGGTTTTAAATCAATCCATTAGACAATCGATTGGGACATCAATTGAGTAATCGATTTTGTGATTCACAGAACCAACCAGTTACTAAAGCAATCGATTGGCAAATCGATTGTGAAAAAGTTTTTCATCAGGGATGAGTTTTGTGATCAATCAAATGGATTGGACAATCAATTGAATTAAGTTTCTTAAACTGCAAGTATTGTCACAATCGATTAGGTAATTGATTGAAAGAATGAACTCTTTAAAAATTTATCAGAAACATATTTCCTAGTCGATTGGCACATTGATTTTAACTAAATGGTTGAGCTACTGTAACAAGCCAAATCGATTGAACTAAATATCTGAGTCACTCTGACTAGTAAAATCGATTGAAGCAAAATAATTGAGTCACTGTGATAAGTTCAATCGATTGGCAAATAGATTAAATTAAAGGTTTATGTTACATGGAGAATTCAACCAATTGCCAAATCGATTATGTTAATAAATATGAGTCGATTGAGTAATCGATTGTTTTGATCTCGTTGTTTGAACAAAACACCTATAATAGATTATGCAATCGATTCTGATTTGAACTTAGCTTCAGTTTCTGATTTATGCATTAAAAGAATCGATTGACAAATCGATTTATTTCTATATGTTCAAGATTCAAGAAAAACAAGATACGCGATAATCGATTGGGGAATCGATTAAGCTGATTTTAAACAATTATAAAATCGATTGACAAATCGATTTACCTGTTGTTTTTCTGAACATATATAACCGAATCAATCACAATAACTTCTACATTTAATTCATTACACGTTTTCATAACTCAGAAATCAGGAAAAACACTTTGAGAGAAATAATTGTAACCACACACAAAATACTCATTTGACAAATTCCTTTTGTGTGAAATTCATATTGTGATTGAGTCCTCATTAGTCCTCTGTTATCTTTTCTGTAAAAACTATTGTAAAGAAAGTTCTGGAAATCCATTGGTATATACTGGTGACTATCTTCGTTGGTGAGTGTGTTCATCAAGAAGAAGTCTCATCTTGATCTCGTGAGGGTTTGGCGAGTAACTCTAGGGATAAGGTGGCGTTGTAATAGGAGTGAGTGAGTTGGATAGATAGGCTATGTTTGAGCTGGACAATCTGTAAAAAAGTACTCAAGTCATTCTATTGGAAAGGCTGAAATCTGGTTTAGATTTCAGGACTGGATGTAGGTTATCTCGTTGATAACCGAACCAGTATAAATTCCGGAGCACAATTTTCTTATCCTTTCTCTTTAGTTTAATGTTGCATGAATGCTTATTCTTGTATGTTTGTATTGGAGAATTTCTGTCTTGATTAATCCTTCGGATAAACATTGAATCTGTATTCTTATATTGATAATACATGTATTTGTAAATCCTTGTTCCTGAATAAATTCTGTAAATTATCATTGTTATCTTGATTAATAATCTTGTAAATTTACAATTTTTTATACAATAGAGACCATAATTACTTACATTTTATTTATCACAAATACAAAATACAAAATAATTATTTTGAAATAATAAAAATATAATATTAATTAGATGATACAGCTGAGAATACATTATCGAAAAATATATAAGAAAACAATTAAAAAAATCTAGGGTCCCAAATACAGAAAAATAAAGTCCTACATTTTAAGATGTATTAATTGTTTTTTATGCCTTATTTCATATTTAATAAAAATGTATCTAACTTATTTGAGTGGGATCTCACGATTCTCGAAGAACAATAAATATAAGGTCGTATTTCGAATTAACTCGAAATTTAGAGTTAATGATATTTTGAGATACAATTAAATAACTCTCAAAGAGAGGAAAATATGAATTTGCCTAAAATAAAGTGAATAAAACTTTATTAAATAATGGATTTTTTCAGCTTAGTTCCCTAACTCTCGCATTTCTACTATTCATGATTGATTCTAACACTTTCAAATAATAATAATGATTATTTAATTGTAGTTATTAACATATATCATAGTTGTTATGTGTTAATACAACGATCACAATTGTTATGTGTTGATGATTATTTTAATGTGATTATTAATTATATTAAGTTCCCACCAAAATATCCTCATTCACATATTTATACTGTTGATAGTCGATTAATCGATATGCTTGAGTCTTATATGTGTTATGTATAATTGATGATTATGATAAAGATGATAATTATGTGTTATTTATTGTTCAATCGTCTATTATGCATGTTTTGCTATTCTATGTATTTAGTATGTTATTCTCACATCTATAAGCAATTTTTCAGATGATCTACGAGGAGAATAGAGCTCAATTGAAGTCGAGTAACTGTGTTTCTCTAAATAAAAAATAGGTTTACATATATCATTAGTCTCTACAAAATGTAAGAAATTTTATTTTAGCTCCTGCAAACTATAAAATTTCAGTATTAGTCCTTACAATAAAAAGAATGAGTATAAGACATGAGTTGCTCGCCTTTTCGCTTGTTGCCATTTCACACCATTCACCATGTCGGGTAGACTTTTGCACATCATTTCCCTCTCTATGTAACAACCTGACTGTTTATTTTGAATTTTAAAAAACTGTCTTAAACATAATTTTCTGTCACAGATGATATAATTGGGTTGAGGTGCGAACTAAGTTGCTTTCTTTTAAACATTTTGTGAGATTGTCAAAAATTATGCAAGGCATACGATCAACCACAATGTCTCAAAGGATAAAATAACCTATATACACTTTATCAATTATCTATTGTACTATAGACAAATGACTACAACACAAAGACCACTCTAAATCCAAAAGGAACGGTAGTATTAGGATCACTTTAGAAATATCGAATGGACAAAAAAAAAAGGGGGGGGGAAGTTGTTCTGAAATGCATCAAGTAGAAGAAGAAGAAGAAGAAGATAGAAAATTGGAAATTGCATCTAACTTTGGTATTTTTTTACGAAAGCTTGACAATCTTTATATAGTGATAGAAGCTATTTTATATATGTAAACTATCCAATTAGAAACTTTAGTATTGAATTATTTATAAAGTTGAAAACTAACCAATATATGAAAATTTTCAAATGTTGGACTATAATATTTTTAGTTCACACACTCTAACATACTCTTTACTTTTCAATATTCCCCTACTTGAATTTAGAAAAGAGTTTCTGAAGTAGCGTCAAATGCTTCTATAATATTGTATATAAAAAAAGTGTCTTTCGACTTGAACCAAATAGTGACTAAGATTAAGATTTAACAATAGTGACTTGTAATCTTGAACTTTATCTTTGATATCAACAAACAACTTTTGGAGTCTTCTCAAAGCCTTGTGCATTAATAGTCCTGCACGTCTATCCCAATATAGTGAACGCTCTATGAATTCTGCCTCAAAATTCCGTAGGAAGCGGCCCCACTTCCATATTCACATATGTGAGTCTATCAAGAGTACTTTTGTAGCTAGACACTCCATTCCATATAGAGTATAGATCTCATTAAGAGTTTCTATTACCTCATCCTAGCATCGTTTCAGGAATCATACTTCTCTTATTTATAATATCATGTTTTATCTCATATCACTTCACGACTTGTTATTATCCATTGAACTTAACTCTTAGGATCTCCAATATTTTAGGTTGGATTACTATCATGAGTGATTCATTGATCTATATACAATACTCATATCCTTTTGGATGTGTTTATGATTTTCCCTTTAGCTACTACTTTCGTCAAAGGACTTCTAATTTTTCATCAATGCGAACATGATCCACTATAACAGCTTTTTTTAGAGTAACTCTATAACTGTGTTGTACTTATGACATATATGTCATCTTTTACTATTGTAATATCATTTCTCAATTTTTGCAATAGACATGGTGCTATTATAATAGACCAACACAATTGACATCAGTTTTCATACAAAGGGAACTCAACTAGTAAGCAACTCAACCAACTTGCTTCTTCACTAGCGGCTACTAGTGCTATAATTTCAAATTCCATCGTGGACTGAATCACTATCGTATTTTTCTTCAATTTCCGAGATATAGTTCATCCTACTAGTCTAAATATATAGCCACTAGTTGCTTTAGAATCATTTGATAAAGTGTTCCAATCAGCATCACTATAATTTAGGATTCATGGTTCTTTTAAGGTATCTCATGACTCTATCAATAGTGTTTCAATTATCCTTACTACATCTACTAAGTATAGTCAATGGCATACTTGAGGCTGTCAATGATACTTGCATATTTAGTTTATCTAACACCTTCACTAGTGTTTTTGAAAAGTTTTACACTTGAAACATAGGTTGTGCAAGCGAGTTTACAATCAAAGTAATTTTATTTTTTTAGGATATTTTCAACATAGTGAGACTGAACCAAAGAAATTCTCGTTTATAACCTAGTAATCTTGATTTTAAGGATTACATTTTTTTCTCCAAAGTTTTTCATATCAATGTTACACAACAATTATTTCATTGTATTTACAACATGAATGGTCGAATCAAATATGAGTAAGTCATCTACATAGAGACATATAATAGTGAAAATTTCATTTATATATTTATAATGAATATATGTGTCACATGCATTCACTATAAATACATTTAATGTAATCAAGTTATAAAAGTTTTCTTGTGATTGTTTAGGAGCTTGTTTAAGACCAAACAGAGATTTATCAAAATTACATATCTTGTTTTCTTGTCCATGAATAACAAAACATTTAAGTTGCTTCATATAGATTTCTTCTTTCATGTCACCATTTAAAAGAGAAATTTTGACATCGATTTGGTGTATCACCAAGTTATGAATAGCAATAATTGAAATTGGTACCCTAATGGATGTAATTCTAGTAATCAATGAAAAAATATCAAGAATTTTTTTTTTAATTTTCTTTGTTTAAAATATTTGGCTACAAGGCGAGTATTGTATTTATTAATAGTTCCATCAGGTTTTACTTTATTTTTCAAAATACATTTACAACCTTTTTGTTTGCAGCTAGGAGACAAATCTACTAGACGTCATCATCTCATCATTTATAGCCTATTGTCACATATTTGTGTCCAAAGATGATAAAGTTTTTTGAATATTTGCAGGATCTTCTTCTAAAGTAATGATTGTATAATCGGGTTCATAATTTTTAACAACTCGTACTCTTTTACTTCTTCGAAGTTGTGTTTTATCTTGTTAGTTGCTTTCAACATTCCTGGTCAGGAAAACATGACTTGTTCTAGTGTCTCCACTATTTCTCATTTTAAAAGAAAATATATTTTCATAAAAGTTAATATCATTTGATTTTATGATAATTTTAGCATTTAAGTCATAAAACCTATATGCTTTGAGGGAATTGGGCGTGGATCTGTGGGAGTTTGTTTGAGGGAGATTTTGTTTTGGTCTGAGACATGCTTTTATGTTGAACAATGAACAACTAAAAGGCAACTGTAAATAAAAATTGATTTCTTGGAAAATGTAAAACGAGGGACATGTTTAATTTAGTTTTTAAAAACTATTTGAGAAACTTCTCTTTAAAACTATTTAGAAAAGGAAAAAAACTGTTTGAGAAGCTTCTTTTAAAAACTATTTTTTTAATTTACAGTTTTTGAATTTAAAAGACCAAAAGTGTTTGTAGATGTTTTGGTTTTCAGTTTTTTATTATTAAAAAGAGTTTAAAATAAACAAATATGGAGAACACTTATTTTTTATTAATGACAATATAATAAATATTTGATAGGATTGCTCTTTCATTTGTTTGACTGTATTAAATTAATTTTTATTTGATAAAAAATGTTATAATTTAACAAACCAAAAAAATCTTTAAAAAATTTAACAATTAAAAATATATTCAACCATATATGGAACTAGTGAAAAATATTATTTAAATATTTTTTGTTTTATAATATTCAAAGTTTAGGTCACATAAAAACTTAACCTAATATCATCCCCTTTTCTAGAGAACTCTTTATAAATGAGTAGTTACACTCTCTTTAACAATACAAACATAGGTCAGCGTCGCTTCCCTAAGACTACTTTGGTTCCTATCTCTCTCTTCCTCTTTTCCGTCCCAATTTTGAGTTTACAATTAGATCAAAAAGGAGTCTTTCACTATCTATCAATTCGATCTTCATTCATATTAAAGATATGTTTGTATATTTGAATAGATTATATTGATATGTTCAGAAGGATTTCATAAATCAAGGTTATTCCTCTCACTTTATCACTAGTTTAATATATTTATTGACTTTATTTTCTCGTATTTAATATTACGTTTTTTTCTCTCAATTAGATCCATGAATGAGATGACAAAACACAAATCAAAGACAATCGATCTAGGCATAATCAAATGGAAAACATTAGCATTTTCTCGTATTTCCATGTGTTTTTGCTCTATTGTTCGATTTGGGAAGGTTTCGTATAAGTCTGTTACAATTGTGATTTCCTTGATTAAATATAATTACAGCGAGAAGTGTAGAAAAAGATAATAATTATAAACATATACATATCTATATTATGCTTGATATTTTCTATTATAATTTATTTTGACGAGTAATGTCTATATGATTGCTACCAATGTGGAGTTAATAGTTGTATATTGTTGCTTCTCAAAATATCTTCTTTTTTTTTTTATTAGTGTAATGAAGAGTTTTTTTTTTTAATAATAATTACTATTAAATTTTGTTGATGGTTGATGATAATTATATTTTCTTTAATATAATTGTGTAGATGTGAAATTTATGGTGTTTTTGCTTTTCTAACTTATTCTTAAGTAGTAGAGGGATTAGTAGAGGGATTAGTATGAGAGAGTATTTATTATGTTTAAAAATTTAAGTATTTTTTAATACTTATACATCATTTCAAATAGTCTTTGTTACTTTTCAATATTTTTATACACATCTTAATCGGTTGTTTTGTCTCTTTTTTAGATGGCCTGTAATGAAGTTCTGACTTGCCAACAATTTTTCCAGCCATGATTCGAACACAGTTCTCTTAAATAATTTATCTTTATTTGAAGTTCATTAATCATTTGAGTCTAATTGTTTAATTACTACTTCTTCCTCCTCCGTTATTGTTAACAAGTTGGATCAATTACTACTTGTTTCTCCTCCGTTATTGTTAACAAGTTGGATATAAGGTAATTATAAAAAGTTTAGAATAAAATATGATTCGTCATGTTTAGTGCAAGTTTTGGTTCCACTTTTGGATGGTCCAAAATTATTTCTAGATGTGTATAAATGATTTTAAAATATATGGATCTCTTTGAATAAATTGATTTTGCTACCGGAATCAATTTTAACTTGAAGTTATAATTTATAGCTTTTGTCTCGTAACAAAATCTTTATATATATATATATCCAAATATAAACTACTTGACATCCATCTCATTTTTAATAAAAATTAATTTTAATTATCATCAGAGAAAATATAAACCTAGGATCTCTTATTTGCTATCGCATTAATAAATAGTACTTGTTTGCATTCATATTATTGATTATTATATGTTATAGGTTATCGAGTGTAATCCATTTGGAGCTAAAAGGTGGTTAAATGAACTTCAAATAAAATACGACAAAAACCATTGCACTTCACTTGAATATACATAGTTTCTCAACCATCAAAACATGTGAGTAATCTAATTTGTATTTTTAGTTTTTTTTTTATTGTGTTTTCTTTTATATGTTTAGAATGTGTTTGTATTTCAGTATTCAAAGGGCCTTATTATCTTGAGTTTATTGAAGTAGAGGTGTGGTCTTCAAGATTGAAGTAATCTTAAACTTAATCCTTTATAAAATTTCATTCAACTAATTCCTAATTTTAATTTCTATGCAATTTATTAATTGTTGCTTATTAACTCATGTGTTTTATAATTTTGTAGGAAAAATGTTGACATTGTCATTGAATATTTGAAGGGAAACATGAAATTAACATGTAATTGGGTATATCTTTCCCTTAAATTTGATTAGGGTTTTCTCATTGTTGCTTTCCTCTTAGTATATTGTATCTATAGAATAGAAGACATTAACTTTTATTGATCTACAGTGGTTTATATTTTAACTTTTTACGGTTTTGATTCATTATTCTTTTAAGATTTTTGTTTATATATTTATAAGACATCAACAAAAGTATGTCATCTAATCTATACAACATGTTTTTGGATAAATTGAAAATATGTTTTTCTTTAATATAAGAGTTTTTGTTTTTTTTTTATGTAGATTGATTTTGAGGTTGTTGGAACTTTTTCACACCATGTATACTCGTCTTTCAAGATCAAGTATATCATCCGCATTCTTGAATTGAACACATCTGAACATTCGTCCAAACTTATCTACTTTGTTTGGGATAAAGACTTTCAACATTATGTTTTCTCAAATTGTCCATTTTGATAATGTTCAACCCAAATTTCCGATAATTGTAATTTCCTTGATTAAATTTGTCAAATGTCGATTATCTGTATAAAAGATCATAATTAAGAATTAATTTTGTCAGGGATATTATGTATATACTTATTGTGTTATTTGAATCAATTACTTTTATTTACATTTTAAATTAACCTCGTAAAAAATCAATTCTAGTCTATTATAAAATCAACTAAGAAGGTACCATAGTACTAAGAATGTGTTGCAAAAGTTTTTTTTACGATAATGTTCCAAATTCTTGCATTTGAAATAATACTTGTGATGAAGTATACAATGTCACAGTAAGTTATGAGATTTTAACGAGTGATCGATCGTGTGATGCATATGACTTGTTTGGCTTTGACTGTCATCTAAAGTTAATTTAGTTGGAGTTGGCGTCTTATATATCTTTAGATGTAAAGTTGTGTCAAGTGAGTGTGGAGTTGTTGAATAGATATATAATATATTTTTTTGACTAAATAACACATGTGGTCCCTTAATTAAATTTAAGTTAATGTTTTAGTCTTTCATTTTTTTATTTGGTCCGTTATTTTAATTTTAAGTGACAATTTAATTTTTATATTTTAAAATGTCAACAATGTTATCATTTTATTTACAAAAATTCATCAAAATTTTCAAACAAAACCCATAAAATTAATTATATTCTTCAATATAATACAAATTTCATCAAATTTGTAATTTAAATATTCAAATAAACTTATATTTTTATTCTTTATTTGATGTTGTTAGAGATGAAAATATGAGTTTATTTAAATATTTAAGTTATGAATTTGATAAAATTTGCATTATATTAAATATGGTAATTAATTTTATGGATTTTGTTTGAAATTTTTGATGAATTTTTATATATAAAAAAAAAAAGAATAACATTATTGACATT
>JBBPBS010000693.1:4685818-4758491 GCA_037974835.1 Cicer judaicum
TTTATTTTATTTTTCTTTTCGATTTGGTCATTTATTTTAATTTCAGTTAACAATGTTGTCCTTTTTTTTTTTACAAAAATTCAAAATTTCATCAAAATTTTTAAACAAAACTCATAAAATTAATTATATTCTTTAATATAAAAAAAATTTCATCAAATTCGTAACTCAAATATTCAAATAAACTCATATTTGTCATTCTTTATTTGATGTTGTTAGAGATGACAATATGAGTTTATTTAAAGATTTAAGTTATGAATTTGTATCATATTGAGGATGATAATTAATTTTATGGATTTTGGTTGAAATTTTTGATGATTTTTTTGAATTTTTGCAAAAAAATAAGGATAACATTGTTAGTATTTTAAAACATAAAAGATTAAATTGTCACTTAAAATTAAACTAAATGACCAAATCGGAAAAAAAAAGATAAAGAACTAAATGTTAACTGAAATTAAGTTAAGGGATCACATGTTTTAGCCAATCAATTTTAACATGTACTACTCCTTTAACATTCTTATATCTAAAACTTTTTGCTATCAATAATCATTTATAAAAAAACATACGGCAATCATTGTTGCTTGCAAATATTTTATGCTATTTTAAGTCCATATAATTTTAGTTATTTTCATGCTTGTAAGTATTTATTGATAAAATTTATAAATTTGATGTTTATTGTATGTGCGTATATTTGATGCCAAAACAATAATAGAAATATATTATGTTTTATTTTTTAAATAAAGTATAAGAAAATATGATTTTAAAAAGATTTAAAAACATTTTTTTTTGGGTAAATCAGGACCTAACCCAAATCAAAAATAAACAGTTTGACCCAAACGGGTCCAATGTTGTAAATAAAATTTATTTTCCATACCCAAACCAAAATCTTCTAGGTAGTTGAAATACTGATTTTGACCAAACTCTACCCAAATCGACCCATGCATTAAAAAAAATGGATAACTAAGGATGAGTTTGGTAAAATTAAATAGGAAAGAAGTTGGAAGTGATTTTGGTTGAAGAAAATATGTGTTTGAAAAGGGAATAGAGAATATTAAGATTGTGTGGTTAGCTATAAGAGAATGGGATTTGCGTGTGTTAATTAGGGATGATAAATGAAGCAACACATTTATTTTGTCCATGACCTAAAATAGTTGATGTAATGTGCTTTTGAAATAAGAAATGATGCATACATAGGGATGGGGCTTTGGCTTGCTTCTCAGTTTCAATTGTCTTTGATAAGTTAGCTTCTTTTTTTCCCTTCTCATTCTGAACTAAGAGACTTAGTTGAAGCTACCATGTTTAAAGTCAATTTGAGATTAACTTGTACGTAGTTTTTAAATTTTTTCAGTTATTTTTTTCAATTGAGTTAAAATAAATTTGCAATTCTTACACTTATAAAAAAAGTGCACATAAATTTATAGGAATTTATTTAAATAGCTTTTATTGAACGACGTCTCAAGTTGATTTAAGATATTAGGCATTAAAATTTTGAGCAAAAAAAGTCTAAAAAAATTCAATTTATTTATGAATATATAATATGATAGATTAATTATAGATGTTCACTTAATTCAGTTGATCAAAATAAACGATGCCGATATACAAATTTGAATGTAGGCAAACTTTATTCTTTTAATTTTTTTTATAAATCTTGTATTCTTTTTTATTTAAAAAGTTTCAATGTAATTTTTACTTTAAACTTTTAAATATGTGCCTATCTAATATTTATATTTATACAAAATGTCATTGTTTGCAATCTTCATATATAGTAGTGTAATAATAACAAGAATTTTTTATTTCAGTAATTAAATAATTGATCAAAATCTCATCCAAACAGCATTCTTTAATTGTCAAAGTATATTTTTTGTTGCCAATTATGACCATCTATATAATTACAATATTCTGCAAATTTTGTTTGGGTTGTCCGGTCCGAACATTCCCTACATAGTTACAATACTAGAATATAAACCACGTGCGGGAATAATTTTTAAAATTTATTTTTAATGTGAATTTTTTTAAAAGTTTAAATTTGATATATTTAGTGTATAAATGTATTAATTTAACATAAAAAAGTTTTCAATATTTGTAAGTTTTTAAGTTTATAACAATAACTGACTATGAAAAAAAAAAGGAAAAAATGCAATGAAATCAATTGAAAAGTTTGTAACACAATATGATTTTTAGTCTAAAAACTATGATTAAAAATATGATTAATTGTTTGTATGTATTTTGTTTTGCCTTAAACATTCAATCATTATAGATTAGTTTCTTCTTATAAAAAATAGAGTATGTGTTTTGCAAATATTAGTTTTTGTATGATGATTATTTTTATTTTACTTTTTGTCTTAAATGTCTTACTGCTATTATGATTTTATTAATTAAATGTACTATTATTTCTTATTTTATGTTTAGTGTCTCATTTCTATTTGAGTTTTGAATTTTTATTTTTATTTTTATTTTTATTAGAGGTGTTATGTCATATATTTCTATAAAAAAAAAGTGTGATTGTATTCTTTTTGAAGACTCTATCCTTGTCATGTGATAATGGTTAGACATGTTTGATAGGATTGATATCAGAAATAATGTTGGGAGATGGGAGTGGGGTTAAATTGGCATTGTGATTTTTGTCCATAGGTTGATTTTCATTTTATTTTTAAAATGAAAAATTGAGAAATAGTGAGATTTTCTTATATTCTTCGGTAGTTTTTGCATTTGTTCTCATGTTTTTGTTAATATCAGCTAGTGCTTGATATAAACTTTGGTTTTAAATAAAACTTTATTGGATGGTTATTAGAAATAGGTGTAGCACCAATCACTTTAGAGTTTTGATTGAGATCGGTAAAGATAGGATCTTTGGATTTGGCCCTGATGTTGTATCTGATTTATCAAAATTGTCATCAAGAAAAATAGCAACTAATGTTTGTTGAGGCAAAATCCCAAATCAACTTTTTTGAGGATAAACAAATAATTAATTAATCACTAATCATGATTCTGATTATGTTGCTATTTGACTTGTATTTTTGAGTGATTTATTCAAAGATAAGTGATCAAATATATTCGTACAAAAATCTATGATCTCACCATGAAAGAAATCAAGAACATCATGTCTTACTTGAACTAGAGATTGATTAGAAGAACATTCTGGTTATTCCCTTTTAAAGATAAAATTAAGAAATATCATTCTTTACAATCCAAACCTCAAGTTAAGGAGTATCAATAATTCAAAAATTAATAGCCAAGCCTAGAACTCGAGCTAAAGACCAAAGGTGCAAAATAGCCTCCAGATCGATGAACAGAATGATCTGCAGATTGATGAGTTGTGAGCAAGGACATTAACACACTTTTGCTATTTCCTTTTGTAGAAAGCTAGCTCTGCATGCTTCTGAGTCAAAATATTGATATTTCACAACTCATTCAATCACTCATCCACATTTTTCATCAAACACAAAACCAAAAATATTATGATTTTATAAAAGAACAGTATTGACCAAATAACACATGTTTAATAGACTTCAATATGAACTAACGACTTGCAGAGGTTCAATAACAACTTTATTGAGTCTTTTTAACCATCTCCTCATCTATAAAAGGAACATCAAGAAGAAGATAAATGCAAAAGTTTTTAAAGGCAACAACTCCAAACTTAAACATTCATACTCACGCAACAAAGCTCTTTTCTTAAGCAAAACTCTTGCTCTCTCTCTTATTATACTCAAGGATCACTTTATTGAGTTCTTGCTACTAATCAATCTCAAACAAATGTTGAGTGTTGGAACCAAGTTGGTTTTATACTTAGAGTTTTGATGATAACAAAAGTATTTTATGAAAACAATATATTTGACTTCAAAGAGTATGAAAGAATATTCATGTTTTTAAAGAAAATCTAAAATAAGATTTAATTCAAATTTATAATTGAAGAAAATCTAAAATAAGTTTTGATTCAGATTTATAAATTGAAGAAAATTTAAAATAAGATTTGATTCAAATTTATAAATGAGAAAAATCTAAAATAAGATTTGATTCTGATTTATAATTGAAGAAAATAATTGAACAAGCTAAAAAGAAGATACAAGAATGTGACATATCATTACAAATAGAAAATTTATACCAAGATTAGATCAAAGTGATCCAACATTTGCTGGAAAAAAAAGAAGATTGGACAACAAAAGACAAAAACGAAGGTACTTCTGAACTATAAAACTCAAATATTTTTGTCTTGTGTCTTGAGCAGGGAGAAAAATGAAAGAGTTTATGAATGCAATATGGTCGAAAATGTATGGGATACATTACAAACTCATCATGAAGGAACAAGCCATGTCAAAGAAACAAGAATTGATATTGGTGTTCGAAAATTTGAACTATTTGAGATGAATGAAGGAGAAACTATTGATGAAATGTATTCAAGATTCACAACCATAATAAATGAAATGTGATCCCTTGGCAAGGCATACTCAGTCCAAGACAAGGTAAGAAAGACTCTAAGATGTCTCCCCATCATATTGTGACCAATGGTCACAACCATAAGTCAAGCCAAAAATCTCAAGACACTCAGAAGAACGATTGGAACTTTAAGAGCACATGAAGTACTGCTTCAAGAAAATAAAACAACAAAGAAAGGCAAAATAATAGCCTTAAAAGCTTCACAAAACCTTCAAGAATTCTATCTTCACAACATGATGAACACGAAGATTCATAAGAAAGAGGAATTGGCCAAGAACAAGTTGATGGAAAAATAGTTTTTGTCACAAGAAAAGTTCAAAGAATGATGAGAAGAAGATATCAGATGAAAAAAAGTTCTCCAAGCAAAAGGGAAAACTCTAAAACTGAAATAGATAAAAACCAAATCTCATGTTATAGGTGCAATAAATTAGGACATTGTAAAATTGAATGTCTTTTGAACAAAAAGACACAAAAAATATTTCCATTCAAGAAAAAAATCCACGATGGTCACTTGGGATGATAATGAAGAATTAAACATAGAAGATAATGTAGAAGCTAACATGTGCCTAATGGGCAACTCATAAAAGGATGAGGTAACCATATTTGAACTTTGTCCTTTGTGTCAACAAATGGAAAAAGGACCAGTTTGTAAAGAAAAAGAGAATACTCAAGCTATGAATGATGAACTCATAAATGTCATTCAAAGCTTATAGGATTGTCATTTCAAATTATCTATAAAAAAAAATGAAACCACTTAGAAAAAGTGTCAAGAACATTCTACAACCCAAGAGAAAAATGTTCTTCCCAAAATAGAAATTGAGAATCTTAAAAATGATTTTTCGAACTTTATTAAATCCACTAAAACTTTCCAAAAATTATGGGACCTCAAGTAGGAATCTTTGATAAATCTGGACATGATTTTGAAAAATCTCAAAAGCAAAAACTATAATAAAACTTTTTTGTGTCAGAAAGAAAAGAAGATAAATGCAAAACACAATGTTCTTAATGTAATGAAATTTGACATCTTGATTCCACATGTTATTACAAAAAAAAAAGGATGAAAAATTCAAAGCAAGATGATTTTCCAAAAAAGAAGAGCATTCTGGTCTCATATCAGAACTTTCTCCAAAAACAATAAGAAAGTGTTCCTATTGTACAAAGACTGTTCATGTTGAACCAAACTGCTACGTTAAGAGAAAATCTATACTTAAAGAAAAATCTAACCATCAAGGACCCAATACCAAATGAAGACTTAAGAACTTATTAATATCTAATGTACGTTGATTTTTAAAATATCGAGAAAAAGTCATGATACTTGGACAATGGTTGCTTAAGACATATGATACGAGATAAGCATTATTTTCCCTATTTTGTCAAGAAGGATGGAGGTTATGTAACCTTTGGAAACAATGATTAGTCCAAGATCAAAGGTGAAAGTTTTATAGGTAAAGAAAGCTCTACAAAATAGTTAATATTCAATATGTTGAAGGTTTAAAACATAATCTATTAAGCATTAGTCAATTGTGTGATAATGAATTTGAAGTTACTTTTAAACCAAATATATTTAAAGTCAAGAAAGCATTTTTTTTGGAAAAAAAAATATTTTCAGGGTCAAGAAAGAAAAATTTATGTCTTATATTTAGAAGAATTACTCACTGAATCATGTTTTATGACTAAACAAAGATAAATGAATATGATACAAATGAACTGGGCATGTTAGCATGAAAACAATTTCAAAATTATCCAAACTTGATGTTGTTAGAGGTATGCCATTGATCAGTTCTGACAAAGATAAAATATGCGGAACATATGCTAAAGGGAAACAAGTCAAGAGTAATTTCTATTCAAAAGACTTTGTTTCAACTCAAAAACCTCTTAAACTACTTCAAATTAATCTTTTTGGTCCTATCAAAACTACAAGTCTAAGAATAATGAGATATGACTTTGTAATTGTTGATGACTTTTCAAGATTCACATGGGTGCTATTTTTAAAACAGAAAGACAACTCCTTTGAAGTGTTTCAAATATTTTGCAAAAAAGTCCAAAATGATAAAAGCTCTAACATCATCTCTGTAAAAAGTAACCATGGAGGAGAATTCATCAATGCTTCTTTTAAAAACTTTTTTTGCGTGTGATGAAAATGGTATTTCACAATCTTTCTTATGCAAGAACTCTCCAACAAAATGGTATTGTTGAAATAAATAATAGAACTTTACAAGAAATAACCATAACCATCTTGGAAGAATCAAACATTGAGAAATATTTTTGGGCTGAAGCAACTAACACTTCTTATTACATTTTAAAACGTGTCTCAATAAGATAAATTCTCAATAAAACACCTTATGAATTTTGGAAAAATAGAAAGCCAAATATCTCATAGGTTCATGTATTTGGCTGCGATTGCTATATCCTAAATAACAAAGAAAATCTATGAAAGTTTGATGCAAAATAAGACAAAGCCGTCTTTTTAGGATATTCCACTAATTCCAAAGGTTATAAAATATATAATCTAAAAACAAAAACATTGGATGTAAGTATGCATGTGTTATTTTATGAATTTAATTATCTTGATTTACAAAAGATAGATGAAGAGGAAGGAGAAAAATCTCATCAACAACAACAACAAATCGTTCCTAAAAAATACGACCGATCATCAATCTTCATCTCAAACTCCTCCATAAAGCTGAAAAATTGTAAGAGATCATCCACAAAATCAAATCATTGGAAACACATCTAATGGTGTCACAACCTAAAGTTTCAAGATGTAGTATCAATTTAATAATAGATGAAACCACTAAAAGAAACAAATAATCTCGAGAAAATAGATTGGTCCCATACAACCAAACAATGTCCTAGAGTCCAAAAACCATGATTTTTTTTATATTAAAAAACAAAACATTAATTAATTAAAAAGTATAAAACCTAAATATGGTTTATAACTTAATATAAGAAAGCGCTGCATGTAGGGAAAGGAAAAAAAAAAAGAAAGATAAAGAGAAAGAAGAAACAGGTTGTGCGCACATGGAAGGAAGGGGAAAAAGAAAGAGAGAATGGTGAGGGAGAGTGAGAGAGAGCAAACACGTGAAAGGGAAGAAAGGTAAAAAAGAAAAAGAGAATGGTGAAGGGAGCGAATAAGAAGAAGCAATATTGCATAATTGTGTTCAACGGTTGGACAATGGCCGGTCATCAGAGTTAAGTACACGATCAGCCGAAGATGGTGGCGACAATTATGGTTCCTCTTATTTCTTTTTCTTGGTTATCCTTTTTGATTTATGTTGAATATTCTGATTGAAAGGGTTTCTTTGATGAGATACAAAAATGAGTTTGATTTTTATCTTTTATTTTTTGGGTTTTTGTTTTCATGGTGGAATGCATTTGTTGATGTATTGGAAAAAAAAAAAACAAGATTGTTGTTCGGTTTCTAAATTTTTGTTCAGAAAATTCTCTTTACATCTTTTTTTCTGTTTTCATTTAAACCAAATTTTTCTTTGCATTTGATTGAGTTTTTGTCTCAATTTATAGGCTAAAATTATGAATCTTTTTTATTGTTTTTTAAAACGGTGGATGATCTTTTTTAGTTAATGTATAAATGGTGAAGAAGATAATTTATTAGGATAAAGGAAGAAAAAAAAAAAGGAAACTATAAAAGGGAGGGGGCCACTGGGCAACAAACAAACATTTTGTTCCTTGTGCCATATAATTCAGAGTATATAATTATATATTCTTTATTTATATCTTTTTTTAATTTATGAGATCTTAATTTAGTAGTTTTTCCAATCAAATTTTTGTTGTTGTAGGGCACATTGGGTGTTGTTTGCAATCAATGAGACCTCTGAAGTTATATACTATTTAGATCCCTTGCACGGCGAGTACAACAATCACTCGGATATAAAGACTATCTTTGACACGTAAGTAATATTCATTTATTTCTTATATATATATATATATATATTGATAGCGTTTCAACAAGTGTACTGAATCGTTGCAAGTAATAATAAAACGGTAGTACCGAGTGTCGAACTCAAGGATTGCGTTTTACTATTGAATTATATTTAATTACTAAAATTGAACAAAAAGTTTCCAGATTGATTGAAATAATGTTTAAAATTAACAACAGTAATAAAATTGATCTTTTATAATGGGAAAAATGTCAGGGATGAGTTTCACTTCGAATCCAACCTTAGTGTCTAATTTGATCCTAGTTACTGAATTACTTTATTGAATTATTACCGAATTCTCTTTATTATTCTTGCCCTAATGTCTTAGTGACAGAACCTTTAATTCCAAAGTAACCCCTAATTTCTTAGTAGATTTAAGATTAGAATTAAGCATTACTGTATAGAAATTCTCTTGTAAATTATTGCTTTGCAACTAATTTAATTGATTTCATGACCTGCATCTATCCCTAGACTACAAATTCATGAATTTCTCATCTCAAGCATTCGTAAAGTCCACTTCCGTTTCAAAATACAAATCGTAGAACATTTTAATGTTGATCAAGCAATAAAAAGCATTAAGCAAAGAGATGAGAAAAACAATTCAATAAACTCATTCATATAACTAGAAATCAAATCATAAAAATAAGGGTTTCATCTGGTTACACTCATCCCTAACAAATAGGGTTTAGTTACTCATGGCAGAGATACAAAAGATAAGGATTAAAGAAGAATTACAAGAATGATTCATGGATGATTCTTGATAAAACTGCTTCAATGGCGTTAGAAACGGCCGTCTTTGAGTTTCTATGCTAGGGCACAAGTCTCCCAACTTCCCAAGAGTCCAAAAGATCCCTAAACAGTAAAAAAATTGCGTTTTTATGATTGTTGATGCGCGTCACGCGCCCCAGGCGCAGTCGTTGCGCTCCGGGCGCGCCTGGACAGTGTTGAAAGGCTGAAAATGCGCTTCAAGCGCGCAGGGCGCGCTCTAGGCGCACAGCATCTGTTGTCTGACATATTTTGCATTTTTCTCATCTTTTGCCTCTGAATTTGGCCCCGGCGTCTTCATGAAAGTTGTAGATATGAATCTTATCTTTCATTAGCACTTAGAGTGACACTAATTGGACATCTAGAACTCCATATATAGCTGAAATACTCCACATATGTTATGTTGATTTCTCACCAAAATTCAGCACTGCACTAAAACAAAGTAACAACGCAAAACTACGAAAAATCTCTACTTAATTAAGCAAATAAGAACATAAACATTTTATTAAATCAAATAACTAAAATCAACAAAATTTATTAAATAACTCATTAAATTAACTAATGATTAAAGATAAATAAGACTAAAATCAATAAAAATTATGCATATGATGAAGAGTCATCACAACCCCAAACTTAATCTATTGCTTGTCCCCAAGCAACAATTAATTTCATATTTGGTGTAGTTAAAAGAAAACTTAAACTCAATTTCTCAATTAAAATCAAACTCAATTCTCAAAGTTTCAGCTACTACAAAACATCCATCATACTCTATGGTTGCTTACAAAAAATAACAAGATTTGTACACGTTGGCATTCATTTATCAAATTCAACTCTCTCTTCACACAAGCTCACCAAAATTTCTCTCAAGTGTTTAGAAGGGTTATGAATTTATCACTCAAATCCTAGAACATGCATCACGCTACCATAGGCTTGAAAAAATTCTAGTTAGCAATCACAATGCAGCAAACACATACATTTTTGGAGGACTTTCAGGTTGTAATGGGGCTTAGGTAAGGGTAGGACATTTTGGGATAGTAGGCTTTACAACTTGGAGTTAGGCATATATTTCCAAATTATTCTACCATTTTTTTTTCTTCACCTTTTCATTCTGGAGATTCTCAAACATTGACAAAAGAACCAAGAAGATATTATTTATCAATATTTTTTTTTATTTTTTTTTTATTATTTTTTTATTTTTTTTATTTTTCTTATTTTCTTCTTTTTCTTTTTCTTTTTTTCTTTTTGTGAGAATCACCACCCCAAATTTAAAAGGTTGCTATCCCATGAGCAACCCCAAACTTAGAATTTGATCAAGACAAGACAAAAAATTTCTACCTAACTCCAAGTAAGGTGATGTAATTGAAGTTGGGTTTTTGTTTTGTAATGTGGCTAGTAACCGAAATGAAGGGGCAGGGCTCAAAGGGGCTAGCAAAGGATAACATTTTCATAGGGTAGTTAGAAAGGCTCAAACGACCAAATAAAAATTGCCTCAATGTATGCATAAATTACAAGTGATACATGTCAGAATTAGTGCAAGTTCTGAAGGGATAACACATATTTGAATAATCACACAACAAAGAATTTAAGTGTTTAGGCTCAAAAGCTCACAGCTAGGATAATAAGAGAGAGTATGAACAATCAACATAATGCCAAACATGCCTTTGAAAAGTTAAAATTGTATTTTTGAAAAACTTGATGGCATATTAGCCTTCTGCAACCATTTAGTAATCAAGAATGTATGCATTAGGAAGGCTTGTCGACTTGAGCAATAACATAATCTAAGAAATAAAATTTAACTTTCGAAATCCCAAACAGAAACTTTAAGATCAAGTGCAAGTTATTAATAATTCTTCATCATAGTGCATATTTACACACAATTAGAAAGAAATAAATTCAGATAACAAAAATAAGATTGCAAAAAAATAAAGTTACCTCTACCTGTGGGTTATCTCCCACGAAGCGCTTCTTTAAAGTCATTAGCTTGACGTCTCAACTATTGTCAAGGTGGCATGTATGACAGGAAGAACACATCATCCTTCTCACCAAGAAATACATATTTCAAGTGAGGAGGAAATTGCTTGAGTTCAATAAGTGGTGTCTTTTTCTCTGAGGGCTTGTCTTCATTCCCTTTCAACTCCTCCCATCTAGTAGGAAAATGGGGGGAGTAGGATGGTGCTGCTTCTAACATGGCCAAGACCTCTTCCACCTTTTGATATTCACTTTCTTTAACAATGTCTTGGGGTAGGCATAACATTCTTTCTAATGGAAAACTGGATGCTTGATGCTTTATTTCTTCGTTGACTATTGCATCTAAGATCTCAATTCGATTGCATTCTTCTCTTTCTTTTAAATGTTCCATGGCTTTTAAAATGTTAAAAGTGACAGTTTCTTCATTTACTTTTAAGGTTAAGGTGCCATCTGCCACATCAATCATAGCTCGCCCTGTTGCTAAGAACGGTCTCCCCAAAATCAAAGGAATGTCACAGTCCTCATCCATGTCTAGTACCACGAAATCCACTGGAAAAATGAACTTATCCACTTTAACCAACACATCTTCCACCACTCCGTAGGGGTGTTTCATCGAGCGATCTGCAAATTGTAACATTAGTTGTGTGTCTTTGACTTTTCCAATGCCCAATTTTTTGTATATTGAAAGAGGCATAAGACTTACACTAGCCCCAAGATCACACATAGCCTTCCCAAAAGTTCTATTCCCAATAGCGCACGGGATTGAGAAACTTCCAGGATCATTGAGCTTCGGTGGCAGCTTCCTTTGTAGTATAGCACTACTCTCTTCGGTAAGCATAACTGTTTCACCATCGATTTTTCTTTTTTTCAACAGAATCTCCTTCATGAACTTGGCATATGTTGGCATCTGCTCTAGTGCTTCTGCAAAAGGAATGTTAATATGTAATTTTTTAAAAATATCAAGAAACTTACCAAATTGTTTTTCAGTTTCTTCCCTCCTTAGTCTTTGAGGGAATGGAAGTCGAATTTCTAGTTTTGGCAGTGGTTCCCTTTTTTGTACCACATGTTCTTGCTCCTTTTCAAAAGCGATGTGATCCTCAATTGATGTCGGTGTGACCATTTCCTCTAGGTGGGTTGAAGTCAGAGTACTTCTACTCGGTTTGGCTTCCGGTGGAACTTGTTCACTTACCTTGCTACTCCTTGTGGTCACTGCATTAACATTGTTTCGTGGATTCAGAACTGTGTCGCTAGGCAGATTTCCAGATGTTCTTTGTGCCATTTGTTGAGAAAGTTGACCCACTTGAGTCTCCAGATTCTTTATGGGTGCAGAGTGATTTTAATAGATGGCTCTTGACTCTTCAATGAAAGAACTTGTGATTGTCGCGAATTTCTCTATAGCACTCTCCCAAGCAGCCTTCCTAGGTGGGAATTGGTTTGTTTGAGCTCCTTGTTGACCCTGAGATCCACCTTGCTGATCTCTCCAAGAAAAATTTGGATGATTTCTCCAACCAGGGTTGTACGTACTAGAGCAGGGATTATTTTGCCTCCTGTTATTACTCACATGTTCTAGTCTTTCTATCTCATTGTCATCCAGCGCTTCACAAGCTCCAGTTTTATGTGCTCCTCCACAAAGGTTACAACTAGTCTGCTTGAGTAATTTGACAGGGGCCACTTGGGGTTGTATATTTAGCGCTACCATCCCCTTCTTTATCTCAGCGGCGACAACATCTTTTATTTGTTTTGAGAGCAACATCCCTTGAGCCAACCCAACCTCATAAACATTCAATTCCAGCATACCACTTTTTGATTTGCTTTTGCAGTTTTTTATTTTTTTTTCTAGATCAAAGAAAAGTTCAGCTGGGGACTAGCCTCGCATACAAGGTTAGACAAATTATGAGTAATGAACAGTTAATGAAAAATAAATAATTAAGTAAATATAAAAAGAGTTTTAAACCAGAAAAATTTTATTGCAGAGCAAAAAATTTCAATTAGGTAAATAAATTAAATTCAATAATGACATGGCAATCCCCGGCAGCGGCGCCAAAAACTTGATAGTGTTTCAGCAAGTGTACTGAATCGTTGCAAGTAATAATAAAACGGTAGTACCGAGTGTCGAACTCAAGGATTGCGTTTTACTATTGAATTATATTTAATTACTAAAATTGAACAAAAAGTTTCCAGATTGATTGAAATAATGTTTAAAATTAACAACAGTAATAAAATTGATCTTTTATAATGGGAAAAATGTCAGGGATGAGTTTCACTTCGAATCCAACCTTAGTGTCTAATTTGATCCTAGTTACTGAATTACTTTATTGAATTATTACCGAATTCTCTTTATTATTCTTGCCCTAATGTCTTAGTGACAGAACCTTTAATTCCAAAGTAACCCCTAATTTCTTAGTAGATTTAAGATTAGAATTAAGCATTACTGTATAGAAATTCTCTTGTAAATTATTGCTTTGCAACTAATTTAATTGATTTCATGACCTGCATCTATCCCTAGACTACAAATTCATGAATTTCTCATCTCAAGCATTCGTAAAGTCCACTTCCGTTTCAAAATACAAATCGTAGAACATTTTAATGTTGATCAAGCAATAAAAAGCATTAAGCAAAGAGATGAGAAAAACAATTCAATAAACTCATTCATATAACTAGAAATCAAATCATAAAAATAAGGGTTTCATCTGGTTACACTCATCCCTAACAAATAGGGTTTAGTTACTCATGGCAGAGATACAAAAGATAAGGATTAAAGAAGAATTACAAGAATGATTCATGGATGATTCTTGATAAAACTGCTTCAATGGCGTTAGAAACGGCCGTCTTTGAGTTTCTATGCTAGGGCACAAGTCTCCCAACTTCCCAAGAGTCCAAAAGATCCCTAAACAGTAAAAAAATTGCGTTTTTATGATTGTTGATGCGCGTCACGCGCCCCAGGCGCAGTCGTTGCGCTCCGGGCGCGCCTGGACAGTGTTGAAAGGCTGAAAATGCGCTTCAAGCGCGCAGGGCGCGCTCTAGGCGCACAGCATCTGTTGTCTGACATATTTTGCATTTTTCTCATCTTTTGCCTCTGAATTTGGCCCCGGCGTCTTCATGAAAGTTGTAGATATGAATCTTATCTTTCATTAGCACTTAGAGTGACACTAATTGGACATCTAGAACTCCATATATAGCTGAAATACTCCACATATGTTATGTTGATTTCTCACCAAAATTCAGCACTGCACTAAAACAAAGTAACAACGCAAAACTACGAAAAATCTCTACTTAATTAAGCAAATAAGAACATAAACATTTTATTAAATCAAATAACTAAAATCAACAAAATATATTAAATAACTCATTAAATTAACTAATGATTAAAGATAAATAAGACTAAAATCAATAAAAATTATGCATATGATGAAGAGTCATCACAACCCCAAACTTAATCTATTGCTTGTCCCCAAGCAACAATTAATTTCATATTTGGTGCAGTTAAAAGCAAACTTAAACTCAATTTCTCATTTCAAATCAAACTCAATTCTCAAAGTTTCAGCTACTACAAAACATCCATCATACTCTATGGTTGCTTACAAAAAATAACAAGATTTGTACACGTTGGCATTCATTTATCAAATTCAACTCTCTCTTCACACAAGCTCACCAAAATTTCTCTCAAGTGTTTAGAAGGGTTATGAATTTATCACTCAAATCCTAGAACATGCATCACGCTACCATAGGCTTGAAAAAATTCTAGTTAGCAATCACAATGCAGCAAACACATACATTTTTGGAGGACTTTTGGGTTGTAATGGGGCTTAGGTAAGGGTAGGACATTTTGGGATAGTAGGCTTTACTACTTGGAGTTAGGCATATATTTCCAAATTATTCTACCATTTTTTTTTTCTTCACCTTTTCATTCTGGAGATTCTCAAACATTGACAAAAAAACCAAGATATTATTTATCAATTTTGTTTTCTTTTGATTTTTCTTATTTTCTTCTTTTTCTTTTTTTCTTTTTGTGAGAATCACCACCCCAAACTTAAAAGGTTGCTATCCCATGAGCAACCCCAAACTTAGAATTTGATCAAGACAAGACAAAAAATTTCTACCTAACTCCAAGTAAGGTGATGTAATTGAAGTAGGGTTTTTGTTTTGTAATGTGGCTAGTAACCGAAATAAAGGGGCAAGGCTCAAAGGGGCTAGCAAAGGATAACATTTTCATAGGGTAGTTAGAAAGGCTCAAACGACCAAATAAAAATTGCCTCAATGTATGCATAAATTACAAGTGATGCAAGTCAGAATTAGTGCAAGTTCTGAAGGGATAACACATGTTTGGATAATCACACAACAAAGAATTTAAGTGTTTAGGCTCAAAAGCTCACAGCTAGGATAATAAGAGAGAGTATGAACAATCAACATAATGCCAAACATGCCTTTGAAAAGTTAAAATTGTATTTTTGAAAAACTTGATGGCATATTAGCCTTCTGCAACCATTTAGTAATCAAGAATGTATGCATTAGGAAGGTTTGTCGACTTGAGCAATAACATAATCTAAGAAATAAAATTTAACTTTCGAAATCCCAAACAGAAACTTTAAGATCAAGTGCAAGTTATTAATAATTCTTCATCATAGTGCACGTTTACACACAATTAGAAAGAAACAAATTCAGATAACAAAAATAAGATTGCAAAAAAAATAAAAGTTACCTCTACCTGTGGGTTATCTCCCACGAAGCACTTCTTTAAAGTCATTAGCTTGACATCTCAACTATTGTCAAGGTGGCCTGTATGACAGGAAGAACACATCATCCTTCTCACCAAGAGATGCATATTTCAAGTGAGGAGGAAATTGCTTGAGTTCAATAAGTGGTGTCTTTTTCTCTGAGGGCTTGTCTTCATTCCCTTTCAACTCCTCCCATCTAGTAGGAAAATGGGGGGAGTAGGATGGTGCTGCTTCTAACATGGCCAATACCTCTTCCACCTTTTGATATTCACTTTCTTTAACAATGTCTTGGGGTAGGCATAACACTCTTTCTAATGGAAAACTGGATGCTTGATGCTTCATTTCTTCGTTGACTATCGCATCTAAGATCTCAATTCGATTACACTCTTCTCTTTCTTTTGAATGTTCCATGGCTTTTAAAATGTTAAAAGTGACAGTTTCTTCATTTACTTTTAAGGTTAAGGTGCCATCTGCCACATCAATCATAACTCGCCCTGTTGCTAAGAACGGTCTCCCCAAAATCAAAGGAATGTCACAATCCTCATCCATGTCTAGTACCACGAAATCCACTGGAAAAATGAACTTATCCACTTTAACCAACACATCTTCCACCACTCCGTAGGGGTGTTTCATCGAGCGATCCGCAAACTGTAACATCAGTTGTGTGTCTTTGGCTTTTCCAATGCTCAGTTTTTTGTATATTGAAAGGGGCATAAGACTTACACTAGCCCCAAAATCACACAAAGCCTTCCCAAAAGTTCTATTTCCAATAGCGCACGGGATTGAGAAACTTCCAGGATCATTGAGCTTTGGTGGCAGCTTCCTCTGTAGTATAGCACTACACTCTTCGGTAAGAATAACTGTTTCACTGCCGATTTTTCTTTTTTTTCGACAGAATCTCCTTCATGAACTTGGCATATGTTGGCATCTGCTCTAGTGCTTCTGCAAAAGGAATGTTAATATGTAATTTTTTAAAAACATCAAGAAACTTACCAAATTGTTTTTCAGTTTCTTCCCTCCTTAATCTTTGAGGGAATGGAAGTCGAATTTCTGGTTTTGGCAGTGGTTCCCTTTTTTGTACCATAGGTTCTTGCTCTTTTTCAAAAGTGATGTGATCCTCAATTGATGTCGGTGTGACCATTTCCTCTAGGTGGGTTGATGTCAGAGTACTTTTACTCTGTTTGGCTTCAAGTGGAACTTGTTCACTCACCTTGCCACTCCTCGTGGTCACTGCATTAACATTGTTTCGTGGATTCAGAACTGTGTCGCTAGGCAGATTTCCAAACGTTCTTTGTGCCATTTGTTGAGCAAGTTAACCCACTTGAGTCTCCAGATTCTTTATAGATGCAGAGTGATTTTTATGGATAGCTCTTGACTCTTCAATGAAGGAACTTGTGATTGTCGCGAATTTCTCTATAGCACTCTCCCAAGCAGCCTTCCTAGGTGGGAATTGGTTTGTTTGAGCTCCTTGTTGACCCTGAGATCCACCTTGCTGATCTCTCCAAGAAAAATTTGGATGATTTCTCCAACCAGGGTTGTACGTACTAGAGCAGGGATTATTTTGCCTCCTGTTATTACTCACATGTTCTAGTCTTTCTATCTCATTGTCATCCAGCGCTTCACAAGCTCCAGTTTTATGTGCTCCTCCACAAAGGTTACAACTAGTCTGCTTGAGTAATTTGACAGGGGCCACTTGGGGTTGTATATTTAGCGCTACCATCCCCTTCTTTATCTCAGCGGCGACAACATCTTTTATTTGTTTTGAGAGCAACATCCCTTGAGCCAACCCAACCTCATAAACATTCAATTCCAGCATACCACTTTTTGATTTGCTTTTGCAGTTTTTTATTTTTTTTTCTAGATCAAAGAAAAGTTCAGCTGGGGACTAGCCTCGCATACAAGGTTAGACAAATTATGAGTAATGAACAGTTAATGAAAAATAAATAATTAAGTAAATATAAAAAGAGTTTTAAACCAGAAAAATTTTATTGCAGAGCAAAAAATTTCAATTAGGTAAATAAATTAAATTCAATAATGACATGGCAATCCCCGGCAGCGGCGCCAAAAACTTGATAGTGTTTCAGCAAGTGTACTGAATCGTTGCAAGTAATAATAAAACGGTAGTACCGAGTGTCGAACTCAAGGATTGCGTTTTACTATTGAATTATATTTAATTACTAAAATTGAACAAAAAGTTTCCAGATTGATTGAAATAATGTTTAAAATTAACAACAGTAATAAAATTGATCTTTTATAATGGGAAAAATGTCAGGGATGAGTTTCACTTCGAATCCAACCTTAGTGTCTAATTTGATCCTAGTTACTGAATTACTTTATTGAATTATTACCGAATTCTCTTTATTATTCTTGCCCTAATGTCTTAGTGACAGAACCTTTAATTCCAAAGTAACCCCTAATTTCTTAGTAGATTTAAGATTAGAATTAAGCATTACTGTATAGAAATTCTCTTGTAAATTATTGCTTTGCAACTAATTTAATTGATTTCATGACCTGCATCTATCCCTAGACTACAAATTCATGAATTTCTCATCTCAAGCATTCGTAAAGTCCACTTCCGTTTCAAAATACAAATCGTAGAACATTTTAATGTTGATCAAGCAATAAAAAGCATTAAGCAAAGAGATGAGAAAAACAATTCAATAAACTCATTCATATAACTAGAAATCAAATCATAAAAATAAGGGTTTCATCTGGTTACACTCATCCCTAACAAATAGGGTTTAGTTACTCATGGCAGAGATACAAAAGATAAGGATTAAAGAAGAATTACAAGAATGATTCATGGATGATTCTTGATAAAACTGCTTCAATGGCGTTAGAAACGGCCGTCTTTGAGTTTCTATGCTAGGGCACAAGTCTCCCAACTTCCCAAGAGTCCAAAAGATCCCTAAACAGTAAAAAAATTGCGTTTTTATGATTGTTGATGCGCGTCACGCGCCCCAGGCGCAGTCGTTGCGCTCCGGGCGCGCCTGGACAGTGTTGAAAGGCTGAAAATGCGCTTCAAGCGCGCAGGGCGCGCTCTAGGCGCACAGCATCTGTTGTCTGACATATTTTGCATTTTTCTCATCTTTTGCCTCTGAATTTGGCCCCGGCGTCTTCATGAAAGTTGTAGATATGAATCTTATCTTTCATTAGCACTTAGAGTGACACTAATTGGACATCTAGAACTCCATATATAGCTGAAATACTCCACATATGTTATGTTGATTTCTCACCAAAATTCAGCACTGCACTAAAACAAAGTAACAACGCAAAACTACGAAAAATCTCTACTTAATTAAGCAAATAAGAACATAAACATTTTATTAAATCAAATAACTAAAATCAACAAAATTTATTAAATAACTCATTAAATTAACTAATGATTAAAGATAAATAAGACTAAAATCAATAAAAATTATGCATATGATGAAGAGTCATCACAACCCCAAACTTAATCTATTGCTTGTCCCCAAGCAACAATTAATTTCATATTTGGTGTAGTTAAAAGAAAACTTAAACTCAATTTCTCAATTAAAATCAAACTCAATTCTCAAAGTTTCAGCTACTACAAAACATCCATCATACTCTATGGTTGCTTACAAAAAATAACAAGATTTGTACACGTTGGCATTCATTTATCAAATTCAACTCTCTCTTCACACAAGCTCACCAAAATTTCTCTCAAGTGTTTAGAAGGGTTATGAATTTATCACTCAAATCCTAGAACATGCATCACGCTACCATAGGCTTGAAAAAATTCTAGTTAGCAATCACAATGCAGCAAACACATACATTTTTGGAGGACTTTCAGGTTGTAATGGGGCTTAGGTAAGGGTAGGACATTTTGGGATAGTAGGCTTTACAACTTGGAGTTAGGCATATATTTCCAAATTATTCTACCATTTTTTTTTCTTCACCTTTTCATTCTGGAGATTCTCAAACATTGACAAAAGAACCAAGAAGATATTATTTATCAATATTTTTTTTTATTTTTTTTTTATTATTTTTTTATTTTTTTTATTTTTCTTATTTTCTTCTTTTTCTTTTTCTTTTTTTCTTTTTGTGAGAATCACCACCCCAAATTTAAAAGGTTGCTATCCCATGAGCAACCCCAAACTTAGAATTTGATCAAGACAAGACAAAAAATTTCTACCTAACTCCAAGTAAGGTGATGTAATTGAAGTTGGGTTTTTGTTTTGTAATGTGGCTAGTAACCGAAATGAAGGGGCAGGGCTCAAAGGGGCTAGCAAAGGATAACATTTTCATAGGGTAGTTAGAAAGGCTCAAACGACCAAATAAAAATTGCCTCAATGTATGCATAAATTACAAGTGATACATGTCAGAATTAGTGCAAGTTCTGAAGGGATAACACATATTTGAATAATCACACAACAAAGAATTTAAGTGTTTAGGCTCAAAAGCTCACAGCTAGGATAATAAGAGAGAGTATGAACAATCAACATAATGCCAAACATGCCTTTGAAAAGTTAAAATTGTATTTTTGAAAAACTTGATGGCATATTAGCCTTCTGCAACCATTTAGTAATCAAGAATGTATGCATTAGGAAGGTTTGTCGACTTGAGCAATAACATAATCTAAGAAATAAAATTTAACTTTCGAAATCCCAAACAGAAACTTTAAGATCAAGTGCAAGTTATTAATAATTCTTCATCATAGTGCACGTTTACACACAATTAGAAAGAAACAAATTCAGATAACAAAAATAAGATTGCAAAAAAAATAAAAGTTACCTCTACCTGTGGGTTATCTCCCACGAAGCACTTCTTTAAAGTCATTAGCTTGACATCTCAACTATTGTCAAGGTGGCCTGTATGACAGGAAGAACACATCATCCTTCTCACCAAGAGATGCATATTTCAAGTGAGGAGGAAATTGCTTGAGTTCAATAAGTGGTGTCTTTTTCTCTGAGGGCTTGTCTTCATTCCCTTTCAACTCCTCCCATCTAGTAGGAAAATGGGGGGAGTAGGATGGTGCTGCTTCTAACATGGCCAATACCTCTTCCACCTTTTGATATTCACTTTCTTTAACAATGTCTTGGGGTAGGCATAACACTCTTTCTAATGGAAAACTGGATGCTTGATGCTTCATTTCTTCGTTGACTATCGCATCTAAGATCTCAATTCGATTACACTCTTCTCTTTCTTTTGAATGTTCCATGGCTTTTAAAATGTTAAAAGTGACAGTTTCTTCATTTACTTTTAAGGTTAAGGTGCCATCTGCCACATCAATCATAACTCGCCCTGTTGCTAAGAACGGTCTCCCCAAAATCAAAGGAATGTCACAATCCTCATCCATGTCTAGTACCACGAAATCCACTGGAAAAATGAACTTATCCACTTTAACCAACACATCTTCCACCACTCCGTAGGGGTGTTTCATCGAGCGATCCGCAAACTGTAACATCAGTTGTGTGTCTTTGGCTTTTCCAATGCTCAGTTTTTTGTATATTGAAAGGGGCATAAGACTTACACTAGCCCCAAAATCACACAAAGCCTTCCCAAAAGTTCTATTTCCAATAGCGCACGGGATTGAGAAACTTCCAGGATCATTGAGCTTTGGTGGCAGCTTCCTCTGTAGTATAGCACTACACTCTTCGGTAAGAATAACTGTTTCACTGCCGATTTTTCTTTTTTTTCGACAGAATCTCCTTCATGAACTTGGCATATGTTGGCATCTGCTCTAGTGCTTCTGCAAAAGGAATGTTAATATGTAATTTTTTAAAAACATCAAGAAACTTACCAAATTGTTTTTCAGTTTCTTCCCTCCTTAATCTTTGAGGGAATGGAAGTCGAATTTCTGGTTTTGGCAGTGGTTCCCTTTTTTGTACCATAGGTTCTTGCTCTTTTTCAAAAGTGATGTGATCCTCAATTGATGTCGGTGTGACCATTTCCTCTAGGTGGGTTGATGTCAGAGTACTTTTACTCTGTTTGGCTTCAAGTGGAACTTGTTCACTCACCTTGCCACTCCTCGTGGTCACTGCATTAACATTGTTTCGTGGATTCAGAACTGTGTCGCTAGGCAGATTTCCAAACGTTCTTTGTGCCATTTGTTGAGCAAGTTAACCCACTTGAGTCTCCAGATTCTTTATAGATGCAGAGTGATTTTTATGGATAGCTCTTGACTCTTCAATGAAGGAACTTGTGATTGTCGCGAATTTCTCTATAGCACTCTCCCAAGCAGCCTTCCTAGGTGGGAATTGGTTTGTTTGAGCTCCTTGTTGACCCTGAGATCCACCTTGCTGATCTCTCCAAGAAAAATTTGGATGATTTCTCCAACCAGGGTTGTACGTACTAGAGCAGGGATTATTTTGCCTCCTGTTATTACTCACATGTTCTAGTCTTTCTATCTCATTGTCATCCAGCGCTTCACAAGCTCCAGTTTTATGTGCTCCTCCACAAAGGTTACAACTAGTCTGCTTGAGTAATTTGACAGGGGCCACTTGGGGTTGTATATTTAGCGCTACCATCCCCTTCTTTATCTCAGCGGCGACAACATCTTTTATTTGTTTTGAGAGCAACATCCCTTGAGCCAACCCAACCTCATAAACATTCAATTCCAGCATACCACTTTTTGATTTGCTTTTGCAGTTTTTTATTTTTTTTTCTAGATCAAAGAAAAGTTCAGCTGGGGACTAGCCTCGCATACAAGGTTAGACAAATTATGAGTAATGAACAGTTAATGAAAAATAAATAATTAAGTAAATATAAAAAGAGTTTTAAACCAGAAAAATTTTATTGCAGAGCAAAAAATTTCAATTAGGTAAATAAATTAAATTCAATAATGACATGGCAATCCCCGGCAGCGGCGCCAAAAACTTGATAGTGTTTCAGCAAGTGTACTGAATCGTTGCAAGTAATAATAAAACGGTAGTACCGAGTGTCGAACTCAAGGATTGCGTTTTACTATTGAATTATATTTAATTACTAAAATTGAACAAAAAGTTTCCAGATTGATTGAAATAATGTTTAAAATTAACAACAGTAATAAAATTGATCTTTTATAATGGGAAAAATGTCAGGGATGAGTTTCACTTCGAATCCAACCTTAGTGTCTAATTTGATCCTAGTTACTGAATTACTTTATTGAATTATTACCGAATTCTCTTTATTATTCTTGCCCTAATGTCTTAGTGACAGAACCTTTAATTCCAAAGTAACCCCTAATTTCTTAGTAGATTTAAGATTAGAATTAAGCATTACTGTATAGAAATTCTCTTGTAAATTATTGCTTTGCAACTAATTTAATTGATTTCATGACCTGCATCTATCCCTAGACTACAAATTCATGAATTTCTCATCTCAAGCATTCGTAAAGTCCACTTCCGTTTCAAAATACAAATCGTAGAACATTTTAATGTTGATCAAGCAATAAAAAGCATTAAGCAAAGAGATGAGAAAAACAATTCAATAAACTCATTCATATAACTAGAAATCAAATCATAAAAATAAGGGTTTCATCTGGTTACACTCATCCCTAACAAATAGGGTTTAGTTACTCATGGCAGAGATACAAAAGATAAGGATTAAAGAAGAATTACAAGAATGATTCATGGATGATTCTTGATAAAACTGCTTCAATGGCGTTAGAAACGGCCGTCTTTGAGTTTCTATGCTAGGGCACAAGTCTCCCAACTTCCCAAGAGTCAAAAAGATCCCTAAACAGTAAAAAAATTGCGTTTTTATGATTGCTGATCCGCGTCACGCGCCCCAGGTGCAGGATTTGCGCTCCGGGCGCGCCTGGACAGTGTTGAAAGGCTGGAAATGCGCCCCAGGCGCGCAGGGCGCGCTCCAGGCGCACAGCATCTGCTGTGTTACGTATTTTGCATTTTTCTCATCTTCCGAGTCTGAATTTGGTCCCGGTGTCTTCATGAAAGTTGTGGATATGGATCGTAGCTTTCATTAGAACTTGAATTTACTTCAATTGGACATCTAGAACTCCAGATATGGCTGAAATACTCCACATAGGTCATGTTGATTTCTCACCAAAATTCAGCACTGCACTAAAACAAAGTAACAACGCAAAACTATGAAAAATCTCTACTTAGTTAAGCAAATAAGAACATAAACATTTTATTAAATCAAATAACTAAAATCAACAAAATATATCAAATAACTCGTTAAATTAACTAATGATTAAAGATAAATAAGACTAAAATCAATAAAAATTATGCATATGATGAAGAGTCATCACAACCCCAAACTTAATCTATTGCTTGTCCCCAAGCAACAATTAATTTCAAATTTGGTGCAGTTAAAAGCAAACTTAAACTCAATTTCTCAATTCAAATCAAACTCAATTCTCAAAGTTTCAGCTACTACAAAACATCCATCATACTCTATGGTTGCTTACAAAAAATACAAGATTTGTACACGTTGGCATTCATTTTTCAAGTTCAACTCTCTCTTCACACAAGCTCACCAAAATTTCTCTCAAGTGTTTAGAAGGGTTATGAATTTATCACTCAAATCCTAGAACATGCATCACGCTACCATAGGCTTGAAAAAATTCTAGTTAGCAATCACAATGCAGCAAACACATACATTTTTGGAGGACTTTCAGGTTGTAATGGGGCTTAGGTTAGGGTAGGACATTTTAGGATAGTAGGCTTTACTACTTGGAGTTAGGCATATATTTCCAAATTATTCTACCATTTTTTTTTCTTCACCTTTTCATTCTGGAGATTCTCAAACATTGACAAAAGAACCAAGAAGATATTATTTATCAATTTTTTTTTCTTTTGATTTTTCTTATTTTCTTCTTTTTTTTTGTGAGAATCACCACCCCAAACTTAAAAGGTTGCTATCCCATGAGCAACCCCAAACTTAGAATTTGATCAAGACAAGACAAAAAATTTCTACCTAACTCCAAGTAAGGTGATGTAATTGAAGTAGGGTTTTTGTTTTGTAATGTGGCTAGTAACCGAAATAAAGGGGCAAGGCTCAAAGGAATGTCATAGTCCTCATCCATGTCTAGTACCACGAAATCCACTGGAAAAATGAACTTATCCACTTTAACCAACACATCTTCCACCACTCCGTAGGGGTGTTTCATCGAGGGATCCGCAAACTGTAACATCAGTTGTGTGTCTTTGACTTTTCCAATGCCCAGTTTTTTGTATATTGAAAGGGGCATAAGACTTACACTAGCCCCAAGATCACACAAAGCCTTCCCAAAAGTTCTATTTCCAATAGCGCACGGGATTGAGAAACTTCCAGGATCATTGAGCTTTGGTGGAAGCTTCCTCTGTAGTATAGCACTACACTCTTCGGTAAGCATAACTGTTTCACTGTCGATTTTTATTTTTTTCGACAGAATCTCCTTCATGAACTTGGCATATGTTGGCATCTGCTCTAGTGCTTCTGCAAAAGGAATGTTAATATGTAATTTTTTAAAAACATCAAGAAACTTACCAAATTGTTTTTCAGTTTCTTCCCTCCTTAATCTTTGAGGGAATGGAAGTCGAATTTCTGGTTTTGGCAGTGGTTCCCTTTTTTGTACCATAGGTTCTTGCTCTTTTTCAAAAGTGATGTGATCCTCAATTGATGTCGGTGTGACCATTTCCTCTAGGTGGGTTGATGTCAGAGTACTTTTACTCTGTTTGGCTTCAAGTGGAACTTGTTCACTCACCTTGCCACTCCTCGTGGTCACTGCATTAACATTGTTTCGTGGATTCAGAACTGTGTCGCTAGGCAGATTTCCAAACGTTCTTTGTGCCATTTGTTGAGCAAGTTAACCCACTTGAGTCTCCAGATTCTTTATAGATGCAGAGTGATTTTTATGGATAGCTCTTGACTCTTCAATGAAGGAACTTGTGATTGTCGCGAATTTCTCTATAGCACTCTCCCAAGCAGCCTTCCTAGGTGGGAATTGGTTTGTTTGAGCTCCTTGTTGACCCTGAGATCCACCTTGCTGATCTCTCCAAGAAAAATTTGGATGATTTCTCCAACCAGGGTTGTACGTACTAGAGCAGGGATTATTTTGCCTCCTGTTATTACTCACATGTTCTAGTCTTTCTATCTCATTGTCATCCAGCGCTTCACAAGCTCCAGTTTTATGTGCTCCTCCACAAAGGTTACAACTAGTCTGCTTGAGTAATTTGACAGGGGCCACTTGGGGTTGTATATTTAGCGCTACCATCCCCTTCTTTATCTCAGCGGCGACAACATCTTTTATTTGTTTTGAGAGCAACATCCCTTGAGCCAACCCAACCTCATAAACATTCAATTCCAGCATACCACTTTTTGATTTGCTTTTGCAGTTTTTTATTTTTTTTTCTAGATCAAAGAAAAGTTCAGCTGGGGACTAGCCTCGCATACAAGGTTAGACAAATTATGAGTAATGAACAGTTAATGAAAAATAAATAATTAAGTAAATATAAAAAGAGTTTTAAACCAGAAAAATTTTATTGCAGAGCAAAAAATTTCAATTAGGTAAATAAATTAAATTCAATAATGACATGGCAATCCCCGGCAGCGGCGCCAAAAACTTGATAGTGTTTCAGCAAGTGTACTGAATCGTTGCAAGTAATAATAAAACGGTAGTACCGAGTGTCGAACTCAAGGATTGCGTTTTACTATTGAATTATATTTAATTACTAAAATTGAACAAAAAGTTTCCAGATTGATTGAAATAATGTTTAAAATTAACAACAGTAATAAAATTGATCTTTTATAATGGGAAAAATGTCAGGGATGAGTTTCACTTCGAATCCAACCTTAGTGTCTAATTTGATCCTAGTTACTGAATTACTTTATTGAATTATTACCGAATTCTCTTTATTATTCTTGCCCTAATGTCTTAGTGACAGAACCTTTAATTCCAAAGTAACCCCTAATTTCTTAGTAGATTTAAGATTAGAATTAAGCATTACTGTATAGAAATTCTCTTGTAAATTATTGCTTTGCAACTAATTTAATTGATTTCATGACCTGCATCTATCCCTAGACTACAAATTCATGAATTTCTCATCTCAAGCATTCGTAAAGTCCACTTCCGTTTCAAAATACAAATCGTAGAACATTTTAATGTTGATCAAGCAATAAAAAGCATTAAGCAAAGAGATGAGAAAAACAATTCAATAAACTCATTCATATAACTAGAAATCAAATCATAAAAATAAGGGTTTCATCTGGTTACACTCATCCCTAACAAATAGGGTTTAGTTACTCATGGCAGAGATACAAAAGATAAGGATTAAAGAAGAATTACAAGAATGATTCATGGATGATTCTTGATAAAACTGCTTCAATGGCGTTAGAAACGGCCGTCTTTGAGTTTCTATGCTAGGGCACAAGTCTCCCAACTTCCCAAGAGTCCAAAAGATCCCTAAACAGTAAAAAAATTGCGTTTTTATGATTGTTGATGCGCGTCACGCGCCCCAGGCGCAGTCGTTGCGCTCCGGGCGCGCCTGGACAGTGTTGAAAGGCTGAAAATGCGCTTCAAGCGCGCAGGGCGCGCTCCAGGCGCACAGCATCTGCTGTCTGATGTATTTTGCATTTTTCTCATCTTTCGCCTCTGAATTTGGCCTCGGCGTCTTCATGAAAGTTGTAGATATGAATCTTATCTTTCATTAGCACTTAGAGTGACACTAATTGGACATCTAGAACTCGATATATGGCTGAAATACTCCACATATGTTATGTTGATTTCTCACCAAAATTCAGCATTGCACTAAAACAAAGTAACAACGCAAAACTACGAAAAATATCTACTTAATTAAGCAAATAAGAACATAAACATTTTATTAAATCAAATAACTAAAATTAACAAAATTTTTTAAATAACTCATTAAATTAACTATTGATTAAAGATAAATAAGACTAAAATCAATAAAAATTATGCATATGATGAAGAGTCATCATATATATATATATATATATATACATATATATATATATATAATGTGTTTGTTAATGCTATAATAATCACATTTATTTGATAGTGCTTTACAAGTTTTTTGAGCTCAAAGGGGTGCTACAGTGTCGAAGCAAAAGTCAAATAACATCACATGGATTTCAATAATGGTTTGAAATACATGCCTTTAAAATTGTACACAAATCAATGCACAAATATTTATTGAATTATATGTTTTATTTTATAGTGCCCTCATCAAACTAACAACATAGACTGCAGGTACTATATATTGTGATTCATGAAGGAGATTGTTGATGTCAATCAAACTATAATCCCAGAAACTATACGTTATTTTCATTATATTTTGATTTTCATATATAAACAATGTATATAATTGATTCTAACTTATTTATGTTCAAGTTTTATATATAACAGTACCTTGACAACTCCAGTCCAACATACTGTGAAAGATATCTAACTGAGATAAAGGAAGATTGGTGTAAGTATGTGATCGAACTGAAAATTATTTGATTTGTTGGTATATAAAACTGTTGCAAGGTTATGAATATGTAAATGTTGTGTAGGCTATGTTGTGTAGTTCCATGCTATGTTGTGTAGTTTTGTTTGTTGTAAATGTACAAAATATGTTATGTTAGTTCTGTTGTTGTAAAAAATATAAAGTTATGTATTCTGTTGTTGTGAACTGATAGTGTTAATATACAAAGTTATGTATTTATGTTGTTGTGAATTGATAGTATCAATATATAAAGTTACAAGTTTGTTGCTGGATTGAAAAATATAGTAATTGTGTCAATATAATGTGCTGAATTAAAAATGATTTTGGAAAAAAATTAAAAGACATATCTTTTTTAAAAAATGCCATAAAAACCTGTTTATAGAAACAAGCGTTATTTTAAAAATTCCATTTACAACATTTAAAAAAATTGCACCTATTGCAGTGCTTTTTTGAAACAGCGCTGTAAAATATGCATAAGAATGAATCTATTACAACGCTTTTTTTTTTTAAAAAAAAATAAAACACTATAATAGGTCATTTAATTATGTGAAAGTGCAAGTCTTTTACAGCGCTTGTCAAAAAAGCGCTTTAAAAGCTATGTAACATAAGGAGGTGGGAGTGCTATAATTTATAGCGCTTTTTTGGAAAAAGGGCTGTAAAACGTGCACAATAATGCACCTATTACAACACTCTTTGAAAAAGCACTATAAAACAAGTACATCAAGTAGCGCATTTTTAGAAGGGATTTACAACGCTTTTTTGAAAAAGTACTGTAAAACCAGTACAACAAGCAGCGCGTTTTAATAAGGAATTTACAACGCTTTTTTATTTTAAAGAGCGCTATTGTATCTTTTTAAAACGTTAGATATTACAGCGCTTAATTTTCTGAAAAAACGCTATAAATGGCTTAAAAAAAGCGCTGTAAAATCCTATTTTTCGCGTAGTGTTATAATTGTTGCAAATGTTTCATCATAATCAATATATTTTTGTTGATTATATGACATAGCTACAAGTCGTGCTTTATTTCTTATTACTTTTCCTTCTTCATTTAGTTTGTTTCTGAACATCCATCTAGTGCAAATAATTGTTTGAGTTTGAGGCTTCGGAACTAGAGTCTAGATTTATTTTTTCTCAAATTGGAGAAGTTCTTTTTGCATTATTTCAACTCATGAGTTATCAACTAAGGCTTCTTTGGTTCAAATCATGTTGTTGTTGTCGTCGTCGCCTTTGAAAGACATTCTTGTTCTAATGTCATATGTAGTATCCCAATTTTGTCTGACCAATTCAAAATAATTCCAAAAAACTTATTATTATTATTAAATCTAAAATATCATCATTTTAAAAATATGGCCTAATTTTGAATCCTTATTTGCATGGGTTCCTATTACATTACATTTAGCACCAAAAATAAAATAAAAACAAAAAACAAAAAGCGTCTTTTTTTTGTAACACCCCGGTCATTCCCGTTATCGGCGATGCTACCACACGGCCTTCTCGCCCCCCCTATCTACTCTGTTGGAAATAGTGAGTTTTTGCCTTCCGTAGGATTCGAGCGTGGTACCTGGGGGATAAGTACCGCCTCCACACATATCCCACTACTAATTGAGCTATCTCAATTGATACTAGGATCTGAGTGGAGGCGGTACTTATCCCCCATGTACCGGCCTCGAATCCCATAGAAGTCAAAAACTCGTTATTTCAAACAAAGTGGTTAGGGGGCGAGAAAGTCGTGAGGTAGCATCGTCGGTAAATAGAATGGTCGGGGTGTTATAGGATATCTACAACATAATTCTTTACGTTAACTTGATCGAGAGTATTTTACCTAATGTATAAGCTGATGACAGTAGCACTCTTTTTCAAGTAGTTCTTCACACTCATCTCCGAAAATAGCTTTCTCCATGCTTATGATACATTAATCGTTGTTGTCCATATTCGTTTTTGCTTGTATGTTAAGACACGACCCAAATCGAGCAAGGCGTGGATGACTTATTTTGGGAGCAACAACTGATTTACGCCAATTCAGTTTTTGAATTTTGGCAGCTTTATTACCCTCCAAATTTTGAAGTTTGCCAGCTTTATTTTTACCACGAACAACCTACTTTGGTGCGGCTTTATTATGACAGGGTTGTTGTGCAAGTTGTTTTGATTGAATCTGAAAAAATGAGGTTAATTAGTTTGTCAGTTAATTGAATCTTAAAAAATGAAAAACCTGCCAGAATAAATGTGACAAACTTTTTTCGATGACGTAACTGACTCATTGTGGGGAATATTCTTGTCATTCCCTTTTGACTTTGTATGAATCTAAGTAAATGTGAAATTAAAGTTAACAGCGAAAAAAATCAGCAATTAAATATAATCAATCATAATCCTATATCATTCAATTAAATATACATATCAATTAAACATACATTTCAATTAAACATACCTTATCAAGGGCAACAAGATTTTAGGGCCATGCCACGTAACTACCTATTGCTTCTCCCAAATACTTCATATCTCCATCGTTGTCGAGTATAGGCAACATTGCATTTGGTTCAAAAGAAATCATGGGTGATACTTTGACATAGCCGGCAGGGATCGGAGTGTTCTGCAATACTTCTCCCAAAGTATTGTACAATGTTCCTTTTCCAACCTTGCGATGAGTAGGGGAGGATAAATACAACACACAAGTAGATACACCCTAAATCAATGGTTAATATATAAGTATGCGAAACAATTAGGTTGAATGAATTTCTTATTTTATTAAGTAAATAATTACCTCGGGAAGAATTTTAAGACCAATGTTGCAACTAGCATTTTCACTCTCCATTTGTATTTCACGTTGGAGTTGATATGGCGATTTCTTTTCTTTATTCATCTTCACCAAGAATGCCGCTTGCTCTGTTAGGACTTTGAGCTTCTCTAATACTTCCTCATTAGATGGATTTGGGCGCTTCTCTTGTAAAAAATAGCGGGTTGGAGTTACGCCAAATCTTTTCCCCCTCACGCGGTCGGAATATTCAAGAACATTAAATACTTTACCGAGTATGTCCCTGCAACTAGCTTGTTTATTGTCCACTTAATTTTCAGAACTTTATTCTAGATTCTCCTAAAATACACGTAAGATTAAATAGATAAGTTCAATATAATTTTTAAAATACAATATTAAAAAATATTAAAGTGATAATATAATTACACAAAGCTGTATCACTTTTTGAACATTTTCATTATCAACAACTCTTTCTTTATTTACACGAGCCTCATTCCACAAAATATGACGACCCAATGGTTGGTCAGGTTAGATCTCTTGTAGCTATTCATTAAGACATAAACAAAAGCTATACGTTAAGATCATAAAAAAAATATTAGTTAGAAACTATAGTTTATAATGTACCACATTATATAAAATTGATGTTTACTTACAATTTTTTGCTCTAAATGTGCATATCCTATATGAGATTTTTTGTATGGATGCGTTGGATTTTTGGCCCTCTTGCGATTTTCCGTACTGATACTCTATATAAAAAAAATAACAACCGTTTAAAAATTTAAAATACGCTATGAATATGAATGATAAAACACAATTGCTAATAAATTAATCACTTACCATAAACGCGGGGTCTCCACGTTTAGCTACAAATGCTCTCCATTTGTCATTTGATATATAGTGTTTATATATTTTTGGAGCTTCAACATTCATATTTCCATCACAATCTCTTAGGTAGCAGTTTGACATATGATATCTAAATCCCTAGTGTATTTTTCCAGCAACTCTAAGCACGTAGGTTTTTCTCACATCATCAACATCAAAAGCAGACTACAAACCAAATAAAGATATAGTTTGAGTAAAGTATTTCAATGGAAAAAATTATAAGTAACAAAAAAGTGGAGAAAAAAAGTTACTTTTATATTATTCCACAATATATCTTTTGCATCCTTCAAAGCCTTATCTCTCTAATTGTCAATTGTAATTGGGATATTCTGACGAACAACAACACCAATATAACTTACCAACATGGAACTGTTAGGCTCAATTTCCTGACCACTTTCATTCCATCCCGCCTAATAAACTCATATAGTAAGTACATACTTTCAAAAAAGATAAAAAATAAACAGCAAACAAAGTATAGTATACCTCAAATTTTATGCCATTACTTCTTACTTTTATGACATTTTACATAATAGTTGCACCACGTTAAACCTCATTTTCATATGTCTTAGTGTTGACAACTTCCTCATTTTGACAATCAAAAGCTTTGTTAGAATCCATTTATCTACAACAAGTTCAAGATGCAGTTCAGTATAACTTCAACAAGTTCAACATGTAGTAGTCTAAGTACGTAGCAATAAAGTTCAACATGCATTTTAGTGACAACAAAAAATTAATAAATACAATACCTGAATATTGAGAAGAAATACATAGGGTTCGTAGGAGAAGGAACACCGAGAATGCACCGAAATACGAACATATAACGTATGGTTCGCAGAAATACGTAATGAGGGTTACGTATTTCAATGAAAAGAGATGGTTCGTAGGGATAATAACACATATGGAGATGGTTAGCAATGGAGATGATAGTGACAATATGGTTCGCAATGGGATAATATCACAGATGACACGGTTCGGAATGAGAAGAACAATGAAGAGGAGGAGGACACTAGCGTAGTGATGTTTACGTAATGAGGAGGAAACTGAAATGGTTTTCTGTTATATATAAGACCCTATTACAGCGCTTTTTCGAAAGAGCGCTGTAAAAGACCTTGTTATTTTATTTTTTTAAACTCTATTACAACGCTTTTTTAAAAGCCTTTTACAGCGCTTGTCCACAAGCACTATAAAAGACCTCGTTATTTTATTTATTAGAAGCCTTTTATAGTGCTTGTCCACAAGTGCTTTAAAGACCTCTTTCTTTTCTTATGTAACAGGACTGTATTTTTAAAATCCTTTTACAGCGCTTAATTGAAAATCGCTATAAAAGACCTCCTTATTTTATTTTTAAAAGCCTTTTACAGCGCTTTAGCAACAAGTGCTTTAAAAGGCCTCCTGGTTTTCTTATGTAATAGGGTTATTTTTTTTCTAAAACCTTATACAACGCTTGTTGGAAAAACGCTGTAAAAGACCTCCTTATTTTATTTTTAAAAGCCTTTTACAGCGCTTTGGCAACAAGCGCTTTAAAAGACCCTTTTAAATTGGTATAAAACAAAGCTGTGACCTCCTTATTTTTTTAAAGGCTTTTATAGCGTTTATGGACAAAAGCACTGTAAAATTACAAGCTTAGATTCAATTGAATTCAAGTAAAATACCTATATTTGGATTTTTTTTCCAAATAGTTAGTTAAATATATATATATATATATATATATATATATCAATGCTAAATTACATGATCAGCTCATATTGAGATGATCAATTCAAGATAAATTCCCAATACTCAAATAAAGCTTTTTCAAGTTCAATATAAGCTGAAAACAAGTTATGGCAGGTCAAACATACACTTAAATTACATGAACTTACTATAAAACACTAAGATCAAGCTAAATATAAGCAGAAAATCAAATACAGTTCAAGCTAAATACTAAAATGCTCAATTATGGCAGATTAAACAATTAAATTACATGAACTTAGTTCAGATTACATGGTTTATATAAAACAACTAAACACATTAAGATACCCTTCTTCTTTTCCTGGTGGGATTCACATTTGTTTGTCCATTAACGATACGAAACGATGGATTAATCCAAATTCCCTCATCATGATCATCTCTAAGATATAAACCATCATTAGTTGAATCAATTTCATGTGGTTGTGATGTTGCAAATAAAAGATCAATACCAACATCTTCATCATTATTGTTATCATCACTTATTTTATTGGTCAATAGGACAACATACCATTTATCATCAGCAGGATCAGTGACATGAAACATTTGTTGAGCTTGCGACGCTAAAATAAAAGGCTCATCTTTGTATCCCACTCTATTATAATCGACAAGTAAGAACCCTGACTCATAAATCCGAATGCCATTATTATTATCGACCCACTTGCAACCAAATATGGGAACACGAAACATTGTGTAGTCTAACTCCTATATTCGCTCGATAACCCCAAAATATGATAGATTTGCATATATTGGATTTTTGTGTTTTGCACTTGACACATGCATCGCTTTAGCTACGAGAATGACTCTGCTATTTTGCATAGTGGTTTGATCATCTTGTTCTTTGGTATAAAATGTGTAGCCGCTAATTACATAATCGATGTAAGAAAAGACATGTAAACTCGAACCATTTGCTAGCCACCTCAATCTCTGTGAAATTGATTCGAGGTCTATCTCAAACTTTGACTTTATGTGATTATGATTATTTAACCATATTATAAAACTTCGATTGTGCTCTTGAGTTATCCAATTTTGATTCCTATTCATGTTCAAACTAGATAACCGATTCATGTGTATTGTAACATACGGCTGAACATCATCATCATTGTGCAGAACATACAGTTGGACCTGATCCCATTCTGTCCTTGATATAGTCATTAGTCTCTTTCCAATTATCCTTTATCCTGATATTCTTCCCGAATGAAGAGACATGGGAAGCCCTATGGAATCAACATTCGACATATATTCAGTGTAAAATTCAGCAACTTCTTCGACAATGTACCATTCAACAATACAACCTTCTAATCGACTTCTACTTTTTACGTACCCTTTTAATATTTTCATATATCTCTCTATCAGATACATCCATCTCATATAAGCTGGCCCACGATGTTGTGTCTCCTTAACAATATGAACAATAAGGTGAACCATTATATCAAAAAACGAGGGTGGGAAATACATTTCAAGCTCACAAAAAGTAACAACAATTTCCCTCTGCAATGTCAGTAATTTTTGAGGATCGATCACTTTACTACAAAATTCCCTAAAGAAGAAACATAATCTAGTTATGGCTCGTCAAACTTTTTCAGGTAAAATGGAACGTATACCTATTGGTAGCAAATGCTCCATTAGAATATGACAATCATGGTGTTGGACATAAGTCCCCCTGATTTTAGGTTTGACATAATTAACAAACATACAACGTCTTATGATTAAGCTAACTATTTGAATCAAGTTGCATTTCAGGTAGAAACACACACACACTAAACATATGGACACAAAGCTTAGAATGCAAGGAATGAAGCTTAAAGTGAAGCATGTGCTGGACAAAGTCAACTATGCTTAAGTGTCTTTAGTGATTTGTGTTTATTAGGTTTTTGACTTATCATATATGAGTTCATGCATAAGTTTTTCCAAGATAAAAATGTGTTTTTAATTTGAACCAAGTAACCAAATCGATTGACTAATCAATTGATACATCTATTGGGCAATCGATTGATTGACTCAGAAGTAAAGTTATCACTAATCCAATCGATTGGTAAATCGATTCTGTGAAGGATCTCAGTGAAACTTGAACTCTGAGTGCAACGCAATCGATTGGACAATCGATTCATGAATCAATTGAGAAATCGATTGTGTGAGTTACAAGGGCAAGTCACAAGTCCTGTAAATCGATTGGCAAATCGATTTCGAGCTTATTTTGCATCAGACTTGACAACTGTAACATACCAATCGATTGGACAATCGATTGGAACATCAATTGATGAATCGATTGAGTGAGACACATAGACAACCCTTTCTAAACCAAATCGATTGGGTAAATTTTTTTATAAGTCAGTAGCTCTGTGACAAATCCAATCGATTGAGACATCAATTGAATTTTGTTTCTTGACTTGCAATACATATACTAATCGATTGACAAATCGATTGGGTGTTGAAAATGTTTAATCATATATCAGAAACCAAGTTCCTAGTCGATTGGCAAATCAATATTTTCAAAATAGCTAAGTCCCTGTAACAATTCAAATCGATTGGGAAATAGATTAGAATTAAACAGCTGAGCCACTAGGACAAAGCAAATCAATTGACAAATCGATTAGTGCTAATTTCTGGAGTCCCTGTGATTAGTCCAATCGATTGACAAATCGATTGGAGTAAATGTTTTTAGTTACAAACCAATTGCCAAATCGATTATGATGGAATATTAGTCGATTTTGGAATCAATTGCTTTGATCTTGTTGTTTGAACAAAACATTCGAAATTGATTACTCAATCGATGCTGATATGAACTTGTCTCAGTTTTCTGATTTATGAAGTAACACAATCGATTGCCAAATCAATTGATACATATGTTTTCAAGATTCAAGAAAAACAAGAAACACGAGCATCGATTGGCAAATCGATTGGAGTGTTTCTAAGCTTTATAAAATCGATTGGCAAATCGATTTATATGTGTTTTTCTGAAACATATAAAAACTGTCTCAAATTTGTTTTTCAAAATTACTTTGAAAAATACTTCGACAACACTTAGAAAAATAAACAGAACTTTTGAGACCTTTGAACTTTTGATACACACAATACTTTGAGAAAACTGAATAACTTGGCAAACACTTATTGTTTGAACATCATTGTGTGATCAAGTCGCTTTTACTAGAACGATCTTTGGATCTTCTTTGTTGTCAATTTCTGTAAAACTACATTGTAACCAAACCGTGTAAAAATCCAGTAGCTAAACTGGTGGTTATCGTTCGTTGATGCTTGTGTTCATCAAGAAGGAACCTCATTGCGATCTTGTGTGAGTTTACCATAATAACTCAAGGGATGCGATGGATGTATGTTAGAATCAAGATAGTTGGATAGATAGGCTAGAAGCTAGCTGGACAATCTGTAAAACGTTCTATAAAAGATTCTAGTGAAAAAGGCTAAGATCAGGTTGATCTTGGGACTGGATGTAGGTTGTCTTACAGACGACCGAACCAGGATAAATATCTGAGTATCACTCTGCTATCCCTTATCTTTTACTTCATTGTTTAGTTGATTAATATTGATACATGTTTTGTTTGATATTAATTGAAAGATTGAATATACATGCTTGTATCTAGATTGAATTGTTGAACAATTACTGTGTATGTTATATTGTTAATTTGACATTACATGTAATTGTGATCCTTCTCCTAGAATCCATTCATTGGGACCTTGTTTGATAATCTGTTTAATAAATTGGTATTTTGTTAAACTGTTTGGCATTCTTGTGAATATTCATTTGAGTGTCATATACATAATTCTTGCATTAGAAGTCATATATTACCAACACATGGGTCTTCAAACCTTTTAACTTAAGGTCTTTCATACAAACTAAATTTTTAATGTTTGAAGAGTATCCTTTTGGAACTTTAACTTCGTGTAGAAATATACATAAAACAATTTTTTTCTTTGTAGATAGAGTATGAGCTGCTGGAGGTAGATATGTGGGATTTCCTTTCTTTACGGGACCCAATTCATTTCTTATTCCCATATCGACCAAGTCCAATCTCGCATTGATGTCATGTTTATACTTTCGTGGAACATCGAGTAACGTACCAATAACACTATCAAATACATTTTTTTCAATATGCATCACATCGAGGAAATGTCTTATATACAACAACTTCCAATATGGCAATTCAAAGCAAATTAACTTTTTTTCCACCCAGTTTTGACCAGCTCTCCCGCAAAATATTTGCCAAATTTATTGGTCAAACCTTGTACTCTTTCAAGTATTTGATATCCAGTTGGTGCTAAAAGAGTTTTATCTTCCTCTGATTTTCCATTGAATGCATTTCTCCACCCACGATATTGATGATTATAAGGTAAAAATCTACGATATCCAAGAAATACATTCTTCTTACATTGTTTCAACCGCATCCAATTTGTACTCTCTTCACATATAGGACATACACACTGACCTTTAATACTATATCCTAATAAATTACCATATGTTGGAAAATCATTAATTGTGCCGAACAACATAGCCCTCAAATTGAAACATTATTTCTTATACCCATCGTAAACTTCCACACCTGTTTCCACATATTTTTTAAATCTTCAATTAAAGGAGTCAAGTATACGTGGATATCATTCCCCGGTTGTTTGGGTCCAGAAATTAACAAAGACAACATCATAAACTTACACTTCATGCATAACCATGGAGGTAGGTTATAAATCAACAAAATCACATGCCACATGCTATGTGAGATGCTTTGAAGACCATGTGGATTCATTCCATCAGTAGAAAGTGCAAGTTGTAAATTTCTTGACTCTATCCCGAATTTAGGATACTCGTGATCAATTTTTTCCCATTGTGGAGAATTTGTAGGGTGTCGAAACTTTCCATCTCTAATTCTTTCATATGCATACCATGTCAAGTATTTTGAATCTTCTTCACTGCGATACATGCGCCTAAATTTTGGTATTGTAAGAAAATACCACACGACTTTTGCTGGAGTAGATTCTTTCTTCTTATATCGAGAGACATTGTATTTCGGACACGCCTTTAGTAATTCATATTAATTTTGACATAAATTGCAATCATTAGAACACACATGAATCCTTTCGTAACTCATACCAATAGAGCACAAAATTCGTTTAGCCTCGTAGGTTCGGTTGGGAAGTTAATTATCATCCGGCAAAATATATTTTAAGAGTGTCAATAATTATGTGAAGCTTTTATCAGACCATCCATTACTCGCTTTTAAATTGTACAACTTTAATATCGCCGACAGTTTTGTGAATTTCGTACAACAATTATATAATGGTTGCTCTGCATCACTCAACAAGCTTCAAACATTTTAGGATAATCCCGAAGATCTTCTTCAACTGGTTTTGCAATCTCCTCAACTCGGTCCGGCTCATATGTATACGTGTCGAAATAAGTTGAAGCATATATCGAACCATTCTCAAAATGAATGTTTCCTTTTTTTTTCTCACCATGTCTTATCCAACATGTATAGCTTTGATCAATTTCATGCCATACTAAATGTCCTTCCAATTCATCTTCTCTAACGCGTTTTCCAAAATAACATTTTAAACAAGGACAAACGACTCTATTTGGATCTTTTGCATTCTTCACTGCAAACTCAATAAACTCCTTCACTCCATTTTCATACTCTTTTGACAATCGATTGACAAACATCCATTTCCGGTCCATATTATATGACCTATATAAATGCAGTTACACAAATAATAAGCTACTGATAACATTATACCAATATATAGTACACATATCTAATAATGGAAAATGGAAACCAAGGTCCAAGTCTGATTTCAAAACATAACAGATCAACAAATTTCAAAAAAGAATAGATTTTATATGATTTATTATGTAATAATTTATTAATTTTAGTGGCAACAATAAATTAATAAATACAGTACCTGAGACAACATATCCAATTTTTTTTAAAGGAGGAGCAGTAGATGGGCGCACAATACGTAGAGGAGAGGAGGGTTCCCAGAGTAGAGGAGATAAGGGTTCGTAAATTTGTTTTAAATTTGATTTTTTTTATTTATAGTAAATGATTTTTATTTAAAGTTAATGATTTTACAATGCTTGTGTAATAAGCGCTCTAATAGGTCCTTTAATTATGTGAAAGCGGAAGTCTTTTACAGCCCTTGTCAAAAAAGTGCATTAAAAGCTATGTAACATAAGGTGGGAGCACTATATTTTACAGCGCTTGTGTTTAAAGCGCTCCAAAAGCACTGTAAAACGTTATGTGAGGGCGCTTCGTTTTACAGTACTTTTGTAAAAGCACTGTAAAACCGTTGTAAATATTATGTGCAAGCACTATGCGAGACCCTACAACAGCGCTTGTCAAAAAAGCGTTGTTGTATCCTCCGTTATTGTTAAAATATCATACAACACCACTTGTATTTAATAAGCGCTATAAAACGCGCGCTGTAAAATATCATTTTTGGCGTAGTGTAAGCTTAGAAGCAACAAGAATGCTTCTTGTATATGCATCTCATAAGCTTATTAAACTCTTTCAAATGGATGTTAAAAGTGCATTCTTAAATGGTTTTCTAAGTTAATAAGCATATGTTCATCAACCACCTCGTTTCGAAGATAAAAATAATCATATTTTTAAATTTACTAAAGCTCTCTACGGACTAAAACAAACCCTTAGAGCCTAGTATGAGAGACTATCATTTTTAATCGCATATGGTTTTGCCAAAGGCAAGATTGATACCACACTTTTAAGAAAATTGATTAAACATATTTATTAATAGTTCAAATGTATGTTGATGATATAATTTTTGGTTCAACAAATGAAAAAATGTGTGAATAATTTTCAAATCTCATGCAAAGTGAATTTGAAATGAGGATGATGAGAGAATTTTGATTTTTTCTTTGCTTGCAAATCAAACAATATGAAAATGGAATTTTTATCTATCAAGAAAAATATATCAGAGATCTTCTACAAAAATACAAAATGAATGAAGCTAAAATGATGACAACTCCCTTGCATCCAACTTCAAATTTGGATAAAATTGAACAAGGAAAAAACTCCATTTATGAAAAAGAATACATATGAATGATAGGTTCACTATTATACCTAACTGCAAGCAGACCATATATTGTTGTTGCAGTAGAATTGTGTGTTAGATTTTAATCTCTACCTAAAGAATTTCATCTTTTTGTTGTAAAAATAATTTTTTGATATCTTGTTTGTACTACTGATCTTGACCTTTGGTATAGCAAGGGAACTCGTTTAATCTTGTAGTCTATTGTAATGCTGATTATGTTGAGGATAAAATTCAAAGAAAAAGCACAAGTGACACATGTCAACTTCTTGAAGAGGCCTTGATAAGCCAGTCATGTAGAAAATCAAATACAATTGCTTTGTTAATAAATGAAGCTGGATATATCTCAACTATAAATTGTTGTTCTCAAGTTTTATGGATCAAAAATTTACTTGAAGATTTTTCTATAACATACAAAAACTATTCCAATTTACTGTGATCATACAAGTGCAATAAATCTGTCAAAAAACCATTCAACACTCAAGATCAAAGCATATAAAATGAAACATCATTTTATTATAGATCATATTAACAAGAAAGAAGTTGAATTAATTTTTGTTGACACCAAAAATCAACTTGCTGACTTCTTCACTAAACCCCTAGTGGAAGATGATTTAAATTTGATTAAAGAAAAATTAAAAATCATCAAAAATCCAAATAATCTCTTTGGCAAAATCTAACCATAATGCTCTAGTTAATACAGGGAATAATCTTTGTTTCCTTCTTTATCAATTTTTCTTTACAAAAAAACTTAAAACAACAAAGGGGAGAAACACTATGTAGCGACTTATTCCTTTCATTCTTCTAAAAACGACTACTCTAGTCCGATAATAACCTATTTATCTCCTTGCCAATATCACTTGTCACTTCTCAATCACCTACTCCTATAACTTCCCACACATGTCATTCTTTCCCTTAAAACTGTTGGACATAAGTTCCCCTGATTTTAGTTTAGACATAATTAACAAACATACAATGTCTTGTGATTAAGCTAACTGTTTGAATCAAGTTGCATTTTAGGTAGAAACACACACACACTGAACAGATGGACACAATGCTTGGAATGCAAGGAATCAAGCTTGAAGTGAAGCATATGCTGGACAAAGTCAACTATGCTTTTGTGTCTTTAGTGATTGTGTTTATTAGGCTTTAGACTTATCATACATGAGTTCATGCATAAGTGTTGCCAAGATTTAAAATGTTTTTAAATTGAACTTAGTAAACAACATCGATTGACTAATCAATTGACTAATCCATTGGGCAATCGATTGATTGACTCAAGAGTAAAGTTATCACTGATCCAATCGATTGGTGAATCGATTCTGTGAAGGATAGCAGTGAAACTTGAACTCTAGGTGCAAAGAAATCGATTGGACAATTGATTCATGCATCAATTGAGAAATCGATTGTGTGAGTTACAGGGGCAAGTCACAAGTTTATAAATCGATTGGGCAATCGATTTCGAGCTTAAGTTGTTTCTGACTTAACCTCTGTAACATGCCAATTGATTGGGCAATCGATTGGAATATCAATTGATGAATCGATTGAATGAGACACAGAGACAAAAATCCTTAAACCAAATCAATTGGACAAAAGTTTTTCTAAGTCAGTAGCTCTGTGACAAATCCAATCGATTGAGACATCAATTGAAGTTTATTTCCTGACTTGCAAAACATATACCAATCGATTGACAAATCGATTGGGTGTTGAAAATGTTTTATCATATATCAGAAACCAAGTTCCTAGTCGATTGGCAAATCAATGTTTTCAAAATGGCTAAGTTCCAGTAACAATTCAAATCGATTGGTAAATCGATTGGAATTGAACAACTGGAACACTGGGACAAAGCAAATCGATTGACGAATCGATTCGTGCAATTTTCTGAAGTCCCAAAGACTAGTCCGGTTGATTGCCAAATCGATTATGATGAAATATCAATCGATTGTGGAATCAATTGTTTTGATCTCGTTGTTGGAACAAAACATTCGAAACCGATCACTCAATCGATGCTGATATGAACTTGTCTTAGTTTTCTGATTTATGAATTAACACAATCGATTGGGAAATCGATAGATGCATATGTTTTCAAGATTCAAGAAAAACAAGAAACACGAGCATCGATTGGAGTGTTTCTATGCTTTATAAAATAGATTGGTAAATCGATTTATATGTGTTTTTCTGAAATATATAAAAACTGTCTCGAAACTGTTTTTCAAATAGAATGAACATAACTTTTGATTTGACATAGAATTCGAAATTTTCCAAAAACAGAACCTTTGAGACTTTGAACTTTGATACACACAATACTTTGATTTGCATAATCGGCTCCCAAACTCAAAATTTAGTTTCAAAGACTATTTTTTATGTATTTTTTTTTTCTATTTTAAAGGATTTCCCCGATATTTTTCCTATTTTAAAATAAATTTTGGTGGCGACTCCATTGAATTTTGAGAAACACTCGAAATTTTAGGCCACGATAGCTGGCGACTCCACTAGGGATATTTTGGAGAGTCAAGCCTAACATAATTAATTGGGCATAATTTTTAACTTTTTTACATTTGTTTGTTTTTCATTTTCTTTTACTTTATGTGTTTTTTATTTCTTAATAGATATTAGCTGAGAGTATAATACTTGTTATTATGCTAGTATATATCATTTTTATTTAGTTATTTATTTATTTTGTATATTTATATATGTTTTATTGGTATTATGGAGCTATTGAATTATACTTATTCATCACCCTACACTTTCACTAAGACACACACTTATGAGTTGAACCTTATATCTAGATTTGAATAAAACTTAAGTTTAGTTTCGAGATTGCGTAGTGGTAGTCTTCTGGATGTACATCATTTTTGGTTAGCATGAAGATCTCACCTGGAGTTTGATTTTGTTGAAGGTATTGTTACTCCAAATAGTTTACCTATTGTTGTTGAGAATATTCCAAAATAGGATTACTGGCTCTAGAAACCGTGTTTAGAACTATAAAGCCACCCTTGTGAGAGTTTTACTACATAAGCCAATAGACCTTTTCATCATAAGAATATCCATATAAGCAAAAAAATACCTCATACATTCATTCAAAATGTTATATACAATCATTCAGCATAATTGCATCTATATCTTATGACATTATTTTTTTTTTTTAAAATGAATTAGAGTTTTACATCAATTTTCATGATTGTTGGGGAATCATAAGGACCTTTGTCACATGTTAAATTAAAAGGGACAATGGGATCGGAAGAAAGAAAAAATTTACTTTTAAAGTTCTAGCAATCTGATTTGAAAAGTTTAAGAGACATCAACAATCAAATGAAAACTATACAACATGAGAGTTTCTTTCGCAAATATGAGAAGATCCTAAATCTCTTTCCAATGAATGTGCAAAATGGGACCCTCACGACATTGGATTAGTATTACAACCATCTCTTAAGATCTTTGACCTTTCAAGACTTCCAGTTGAACGAATATTGGGTTACTCCCTAGAGAAAGGAAATCCTTATCGATATACAGGGCAGCCACCGAGTTTGGGCGCAATTCCTGAAGTGTTGAAAATAGACATAAGAGAGGTGGCAAGTACAAAAGAGGGAAATGAGCTATTCATAGTTTTTCAAGAAAATATCTAAAGCAAAAGTGTCAGGATTTAGTCGTTAAAAAAAATGGAGTACTTTTATAGATGTTTTGCCTCTGATTATCTATTGTATTGTTTTATTCCAAAACCATGATAATTTTGTAGATTTTACTGCCATCAATGTCTTCTTAGCTTTTTACAAAAATAAACAAAATCCAGTTCCCGCGATTCTTGTTGATGTATACTACTCTCTGCATATGCTACCTGAGAAGAAAAGGGGAACAATTTTGTGTTGTGTTCTAGTGTTGTATACGTGGTTCGTGTCTGATATGTTCAAGAAAGGGTATCATGTTAGAATTAAAAATAATCGCGAATGGGCTTAGAGTATAATTAGCCTTACTGAGGACACAATTTCATGGTATCATATAGAACAAGGGGTGGAGGAAGTAATATGCCAATGCGGAAATTTCCAAAATGTACCTCTCATGGAACCAAATGACGCATTAATTACAATCTGACGGTAGCTTTAAGACAAATTGGCTACCCTATGTTGGAGAAACCAGATGATAAGTCGTTGGAAGCTTTTGTTTTGCACAATACGGGTATAGTAGACCCACCAATGTTGCGAAGGATAAGTAGAGCTTGGGAAATGATCATTAGAAAAGGAAGAGTACTTGGATGCAGAAGTTGCAAAACAAAAGAACCCTATCAACAATGGGTAAAGAAAAGAGTCCAAGAAATCAAGTTCCTTTCCATAGTACAACCTCGAATGACCAGGAAATACCTAAACCTACCCTTGTTACCAATGAAGAAATAGAAGAACTCAAAGCGTCACTGTTAAAATCTGAAGAGGAGAAAAAAAGAGCTACAAGTGAAGTTAGAGAAAGTCTCCCATGAGAATGAGAATTTACGATAAGAAAACACATGTAAAAGTTAGTTTATTGAGAGGAGAAACAAGAGGTTGAAATTTGAAAAACAAAATAAACTTGACATACAAGATTGTTTGAGAGGTGCAAATGAAAAATTAGATGTGTGAAAGCAAGAAAACAATGCAACTATTGAAGAGACCTATATGTGGAAGCATTTGTAGACAATCAACAAGCTCAGAGAGGAACATAAAAAAAGAGTTTGAAGAGTTAAAGAAACAATTGAAAGAAATGGTAGCTTAGTACGAAAGTCAAGTGAGGAATGAGAGGCAACACAAAGAAGAAATTGAAGAATTACTTTCAAGACATCAAGATGCAATAAAAACTGAAATGGAGAATTCTAGTGAGTAGAAGCATTACATTGATTACCAAGAAAAGATTTATAATGACCTGTAGGATGATAAAGGCATGCATAGGAATCAAGAGATCTATAGAGAGCTGGAAGATAAAGGCATGCATAGGAAATAATGCTTTTCAAAATTGGCAATGCTAGCTAAGCAAGCAATCATAAAAATTCCAAAACATCTAAGAGAGATTAATGTGGTAATGCATCCTCTCAATACTCCAGTCAAAGTCTATAAGTTCGTTGAATATTGCAAACATTTGGTAGAAGAATTGGAGGAGATGATTGGTTGTCCTATTAAAAGAGAAGATTGAAATCCCATAGGCAATGTAGTTTTTAATTTTGTGATGTACTTTTATTTTCATCAATGAAGGATTTACTTGTTTTATTTACCGATCCCCATATATTCTTCACTAATAATTCATTTTCGTTTAAAAATTCATGTAAGGCTCATGATTCCCCAACTATCATAATTAACTGATTGATTTCATCTTCGTTCCATTCATATTTAATACATACTCATAGAATTTTATTTATTTATTTATTTAAAAAAAATAGAAAAGAAAAAAAAAATCAATAAAGCTATTTCCCTGACATCCTTATCAGACTCACACAAACTCCAAGATAATGGATGAACTTGAGCAAAACCAAGAAGTGATGAAAGTGTATGTTAACCAATTGAAAGACAAGGTTGATCAAATTCTAGAAGCTATACAAGATTTGGCAACGAAGGAGAATACAAATGGGAAGCCTCCAACTATCAACCCCCATGGAAAATAACCCAAACCACTTAACTATCAACTGCCAAAATCTAAACCAATCACAAATCCCTTCTCATATGGGCTATGTGCCACCCCAAAAAACTATACCCTCAAAAAATTTTCCATATAGTGCATCCCAAGTACCCCATTTTGATGCTAATGGGAATTGGAAACAACCTCACATTGGGGATGATACACAATTGAAAGAGAAATTCCATGTTTTAGAAGAGCACAAAAAACAATTAAGGGGCATCATGTCTATGGTCTCGAAGCTTTTGATATATGTTTGGTTCCCGATGTGATTATCCCTTTCAAATTCAAGGTTCTTGAGTTTGAATAATACAAAGGCACTATATGTCCTAAAAATCATTTGACTATGTATTGTAGAAAAATGGATTTCTCATTCTCATAAAAGCAAACTTCTCATTCACTTTTTCCAAGACAATTTGAGTGAGGCCTCGTTAAGTTGGTATATGCATCTCGAGAAAAATCAAATTCGTTGTGGAAAGACTTGGCTGATGCCTTCTTGAAACAATACAGGTACAACATTGATATAGTCCCAGATAGGATGCAATTGCAAAATTCATTGAAAAATGACAACGAAACTTTCAAAGAATACGCACAACGGTGGAGAGATTGGCATCACAAGTAGAACCTCTTTCATCTGAAAGACAAATGGTTGGTATGTTTATGGATACTCTCTAGTTGCCTTTTTTTTATAAGATGGTTGGGAGTATGTCATCAAACTTTTCTGACCTGGTCATGACAGGAGAAATGATAGAAAGTGGGATGAGGAGTGGCAATATTGTATGTGCAACAAGTGGCGTGAAGAGATACCAAACGACTTTCACAAAAAACAAAGAAGGGAATGCTAAAGCTATAATGGTAAACCCAAGAGTCTTCTGTTTTCCATCCATGAACTCTTATTGACCCCCAAATTTCCAGCCCTTGATACCCCAAACTCCTTACATTCCCTATCCATATGTGGCTGCAACCTCACAAGCTTCATACCCTCAATATCACCCTTTAAGACCACCTTTTTATCAACCACCTCCGATCCAACCACCACCTGACGCATTTTCCCAACAAAACCAGCGGAACCAAAATCCAAACCCGCATCAATACAAACCACCAGTCAATCGAGAAAAGAAGATAACCTATTTTGACCCAATTCTCGTGACATACAACCAATTGTTGCCTCACGTACTCTAGAATTCAATGGTAGTCCTAAGACCAATGAATCCTCTGGAGCCATCATTCCCAAAATGGTATAACCCAAACACCAAATATGAATATCATGCAGGAGCTTTAGGGAATTCCATTGAAGATTGTCAAGCCCTAAAACCAACATAGGGAGTAATCCCTTACCCTACCACAAGGATACCTTTGTCAATGTCATTGAAGATGAGATAGACCAATGTGCAAAAAATGATCATGTGTTGACCATGAAGCTATATCTGGAAAATAGTAGATCTTTACAAAGACCATTGGAAATCCTCTATAGAAAAAAAAAATCTTAAGCCAACTCTTAGCAGACCAAATGTGACAATTCTCCAAACACCAACCCCTTTTCCTTATGAAAATACCAAGGTGATGCCATGGAATTATGAAGTTACCTCCCACTTGGCCAATCATCACTCAAGTGATAGCTGTGAATCTAAAGGAGTTGATGTCACCAATATTTCAGGCATTGGTGGGATGACTCGGAGTAGTCGAGTATATTCCCTCAGACAACCTAGGAAAAGGAGGGCCAAGGAGGAAAAGGGAAAGAAGTTATGAATCATGCAATAAAAGGGTCAAAGACTTGCAAGAAGACAATGCTGGAAGAAGAAATTAACAAATTTTTTAAGTTTATCAAGTAAAGTGAGTATAAGGTGGTAGGTCAACTAAATCAAACCCCTTCCAAGATATATGTTCTTTCTTTGTTATTAAACTCCAAAGTGCATAGAAAGGTATTAATGAAAGTTTTAAACAAGGCCCATGTTACCTAGGACATCATTGTGGACCAGTTCGATGATGTTGTCGTTAACATCACTTCTAATAATTGTTTGAGTTTTAGCAATGACGAATTACCAGTTGAAGAGAAAAGACATAATAAAGCACTACACATCTATGTGAGGTGTCATGATCATATTCTTGCATGAGTGCTAGTTGATAATGGTTCATCGTTAAATGTCATGTCGAGATTAACACTGTCAAAACTATTTGTTGATGGATACTTCCTTCCAATCATTAGAAATCGCCAATGCTACCTTCATGGGTGAAGTATTTCACTTAAAAGAACCAAAGCTATCTACCACATCATTGAAGTCTACAAGATCCATGTTGGAAGGAGGAGCTTTTGTTAAATTTTGGAAATTGATAGAAATACCAAAAAAGAAGGATATGCACGGGTTGGATATGTACCTATCAATGATGATCAAGAGAATGTTGTGAAGGAAAAAAGAGAAAGCAGGATGGCTCGTGGGAAAAATCAGGTACCAAGTTCACAAAAGATTCTTATTTGTGACATTCATCAAACTTTTCAAAGAGCCAGAATAATATATGTTAATCATGTGGTTGTTGCGGAAGAGGATCGTGTTAATGACGATACCTTCAAATTGGTGTACCCTTGTCCTCGAAACACCAATGTCAATAATTGAAAGATCATCGAGTTTCCTGTGTTTGTTAATTCATGTTCAAAGTAATTATGTATTTTAACTCCTTTTGCTCTGCCCAAGGCTATAAGGATAACTAATTAGGGTGCGTGTATTTCAATTTCGTACTTATTATCAATAAATGCATTTTTGAATTCTCCAACTGTTTTTGTTTTCTCTTTTCTTTTTTTAGCAATCTTTATTCATATTGTCTTTTTCCTTGTCTTCTTAAATTAAACAATGCAGAGATAAAAATGAACATGTTGACAGTAACAACACTAGAACACCTTGTTGTAATTTTAAACTCCTAATTAATCATGTTGATGAGGATTGTGAAGACAATTGTGAGCCTTCCCCAGAACTAGAAAGGCTAATGGAACATGAAGCTAAAATGATCCAGCCGTATCAAGAACTTGTTGAGGTGATCAATTTAGGGACTGAATGTGATAAGAAAGAAATTAAATATTGGTATGTCTATGAAAGAAAGTGAACGAGAAATGTTTATTAAACTTTTATTTGACTATGTAGATGTCTTTTCACGATCATATCAGGATATGCCTGGGATAGATACTAACATAGTTGAACACAAGCTACCACTCAAGTTTGAATGTGCTCCAATTAAACAAAAACTAAGGAGGATGAGGTCTTATATGTCACTTAAAATTAGAGAAAATGTCAAGAAGCAATTTAATACTAGTTTCTTAGCAGTTGCAAAATATCCTCAATAGGTCGCTAATATTGTCCCAGTTCCAAAAAAGGATGGAAATATTTGAATGTGCGTTGATTATCGGGATTTAAATAAAGCTAGTCCCAAAGATGATTTTCATTTGCCTCACATTGATGTCCTAGTAGATAACACTTCTCAATATTCTATTTTCTTCTTCGTGGATGGTTTCCCAGGGTATAATCAAATCAAGATGGCTCCCGAAGATATGGAGAAAATTACATTCATCACACAATGGGGGAAACCTATCAAATAGCAATGGTAACATTGTTGCATGACATGATGCATTAGGAAATAAAGGTTTACGTGGATAATATGATTGCAAAATCTCGGACCGAAGAAGACCATGTTGTTAACCTTCAGAAGTTGTTTGTGCAACTAAGGAAGTTCAAACTTCGTTCAAACCCTGCTAAATGCACTTTTTGTGTAAGATCATGCAAGTTACTTGGGTTTATCGTATGCTGATAAAGTACATGTACTTCCCACCTCTTTGAACGTTTTAACATCACCATGGCCATTTTCAATGTGGGGGATGGATGTTATTGGACTCATCGAACCTAAAGCTTCAAATGGGCACCAATTTATCCTAATAGCTATTGATTATTTCATAAAATGGGTTGAAGCTGCTTCTTATGCCAATGTGACGAGAAGTGTGGTTGTCAAATCCATCAAAAGAGAATTGATTTGTCGATATGGCTTACCAAATAAGATAATCACTAACAATGCGACCAATCTAAATAATAAAATGATGAAGGAGTTATGTGATAGTTTCAAAGCTCAGCACCATAATTCTTCACCATATCGTTAAAAACTAAATGGGGCTATAGAAGCAACAAATAAGGATATCAAGAAAATCATACAAAAGATGTTGGAGGCATATAAAGATTGGCATGAAATGCTTCCCTTTGCATTACATGGCTATAGAACCTCTGTTCGCACCTCAATAGGCGCAACTCTTTTCTCATTAGTGTATGGAATGGAAGCGGTACTTCCAATTGAAGTTGAAATTCCCTCGATCAGAGTCTTGATGGAAACAAAACTAGAAGAGGTAGAGTGGTTTCAATCACGATATGACCAATGGAAACTCATAGAAGAAAAAAGAATGATAACTTGTGTCATGGCCAACTATATCAAAAAAGACTTAAAAAAGCATACAAGGAAAAAGTCCGTTCTCAAGAGTTTCAAGAATGGGATTTAGTGTTAAAGAAAATATTCCCTATAAAAAATGATTCTCATGGAAAATGGACCCCGAATTACGAAGGACCATATGTTGTGAAAAAATCTTTCTCTTGGAGAGGAATTTCCACTTCTAGTAAATTCAAATGCAACCAAAAAATATTATGCTTGAAAAATAAAAATAAAACAAAACAAAAATGATTGAAAAATGGGCTTGGTAGGTTGAAAACCTGAAAAGGCGACCTAGACAAAAATTAGAGCATCCCGATGGATTGAAAACTTGGAAGAGCGATTCATACAAAAGTTAGGGATAAAAAAAAATCAAGCGTTTCAAACTAGGGCAGTTATTATTTTTCAAACTGACTAATAGGAGTCTTAAATTACAAGAATGACTAGCATTTGTTATGTCTCAAACTAAAGCTAAACACATTCGCCCCCACATTGTAACCCCTGCCTCATTTGTTTGATTTTCAATGTAACGAATGTACATTTTTCGATATTGTAATTTGATGTTGTACGTTACAGTCTTTCTAAACTAATCTAGTTTCATGGTTGATTGTTTTGAAATCCGAAGACGATCACTTTCATTTATGTTGATCTACGCATTGGTAACCAATCCGAAGACGATTATTTTTTATTTTTGTGGATCTATCATCGGTAAAAAAATCCGAAGAAAATTATTTTCACTTATGTCGATCTACGCATCGGTAATCAATACGAAGACGATCATTTTGTATATTTAAAAAAAGAATTGCATCATTCCCACTATAATATTTCAGGTGCACTTTAATAAATGCGTTTGTTATTGGACAAAATTTATGTCCTTATATTCACTTATCTTTTACCTGATAACATGAAAATTAAAATCATTGTCATTCATATTTTCATATTTTTCAAGTAAAATATAATTAAATAGGGACAGCTGTAGTACCTCAATTTTGTCCAACTTATTAAAAATAATTCAAAAAGTAATAATATCTATTTTTATTACAATATATCAAATTATGCAATTTCTGCCTTCATAATCATTAATATAAAAAAGGAAAAAATATATATATAAAAAGGAAATAAAAATATAGCTAAAAATCAGACTCATTATGTCTCATCAATTTACAATGCCAAATCAAATTACAGTTTTAAAGTCAAATCATATTACAATAAGTAGGCCCATTATGCTCATCAATTTACAATGCCACATCAAATTATAGTTTTAAAACCAAATCAAATTACAATAAAAAATTAAGTCAAACCAAATCAAATTAAGCCAACTGCTCTAGCCTATTTTGCCTTTATTTTGCTTTCTATTGTTGCCCTTGCTCACTGTCAAACCTTGGCCTGCTGATGTTGACTGCTATTGATGTACAAGTCTTGCTCACCGATACATTTTTACCTGTTGTAACTAATTAGAGAAATAAAAACATAATTTTTATAAGCTAGCCATTGTACACATTGTACATAGCAAAGAGACAAACGTTTGAGTTTTTTAAAAAACTAAATCACAAATTAAAGTTGCAAATAAAAAAGCTCAGCAAATGATAAGATAAAAACAAACAAAAAAATAGACTAAAACCATGAATGCATCAGATGTGCAAAAAAAAAACACAAATGATGAGCAAAAGAAATGAAACATCAAACTAAGAACTGGAAAGCTCAAAAAGAGGCACATACAAGGAAAGCAACTAGACAAGTTAAAAAACTCTCTACTAACACATCTTCATTTATTTTTTTAAAAGGATTTGAGATTAACTCTCCTTATAAAAAAACACATACAAAGAAGGAGAAGGGGAAGAAATCAGTAACAAATAGAAAACGTCAAGGTATTTTTTTCACCTCTACAATAAATATGTTGTTCTTTATCTTCATCATACAATCACTCTTTTTTTTTTTTTTTAAATATTTTTTTTATTAAGATGACATAATGAACGAAATATAAAAAATAAGACTAAAAATTTGAACCTGTGATGATATCGTCCTTGTCATCGTTGTCAGTGTCCTTGTCGTCGCTGTTGTCGTTGTTGTCATCACTGTCGCCGTTTCTTTGTTTCTTCTTCGTTTTTCCTTTTTTTGTCTAACTACGTTCTGCCAACAAGTGGTCGCCTCCTTAAAATGAAACTAGGATTTTCAGTTTTATGTTTTAACCTTTTTTTTTGTTAAGTTGGGCTTGAATTCTAATCGAAAATTATTTTTAAGTTATGTTGGGATTGGGTTCTATAAAAATTATATATATATATATATATATATTCATATAAATTCAGCCGATTTGGAGCTATTTATTGTTTTATAAAAAATAGTTATTTTGTTTCATAACTTAAATATTAAATTTCATAAAAATAAAAAGTAAAAAGATCAAGCAAATATTTCTTTAAAAATTAACTAAATATAAAGAAATAAATTAATTTTTGAGTTATTATGACACTAGTTGCAACAACTTAACAGTTTTAAATCTCATCTTCATAGATAAATTAATAATTTAAACTAACAAAAGTTAATAATTAAAATTATTAGAGATTAACTAAAAATAACATCTTTGAATCCGTGAGTTGCATAATACAAATTATACAATTTGATAATTTTAAAATTTAATTTTAATAAATAAATAAATATAAAATAATTTTTTTTTATAAATTTTTTTATTAGTTAGATGTGACATTTTTAATTTTTGAGTTGTTAAGATGCAAACTAAACTATTTGGTTGCTTTGAAATTCAATCTTAATATAAAAAATAGATGTGATATATTTTTTGCTCTTTGAGTTTTTGAGACACGAGTTGTACAACTTGATCGTCCTAAAACTCTCATTTTAAAATAATTACTCAAATCAAAGTGTAGGATCACAATAAGTTCCACTCATAAGTGTGTGTCAAATCCTCTTGAGTTAATTTAGTTATTTAGTTAAGCCAATAGGTTCCACTAAGACACAAATCTTGAGTTAATTTGAATTAATTCCCCATTCTTGTGATTGATATTGCTACTTCAAAAGTTTTCTCTCATTGCTTGAAGGGTGAAGGTGATGGAGGAGGCATTCTAGTTCTTAGTTAAATTTCAGAGGCAAGTATTTCTTATAGTCAAATTGTTCCAATGTAGTATGTTTTCTTCTATAATGTTTTTCTCATTTTATTTCCCCAATTTGTACTTCATTTCTTTCCCCTTCAATTCTTTTATTGTTTTCCTTCCACGTAGTTTCATCAAATGTCACATCTTTTATATGTTTGAATCAACCTAGTTATTGAAGTGCATTTTAAAATATAGGCTTAATTGCACTTTTGGTCCCCCTATTATAGGTAAAAATTGAAAGTAGTCCCCCCATTTTGTTTGTTCCCAATTTTAGTCCCCCAAATAGAATTTGATGTCAAATCATGATGAGTTGTCATTTTTTTAATGACGTGTCAATAAATAGATGACATGGCAGACGCTTACGTGGAATAAACTTATTATTATATTATTTTTGATTAAAAAATATAATTTTTATTTTCAAAAATCATTTTAATAATTGTGAAATATTTTAAAAAATATAATTAAATTGTTAAAATTATATTAAATTAAAATGATTCTGCAGAACCCTAACAATAATCAAAAGCCCCAAATCATCCAAACCCTAACTGTTCTTGTTTTTGACAGCCTAATCAACAAACCTTTAACCATCAATCTTACTCTTCTCAAACACCACTCAATTCCTTATTCCAACAACTGATAGCACAATCATCCCAATACAAATTCTTCAAAACTACCGAAGCAATCAACGAAGAAACCTTCATCTCTGGCTTTTTTCAATGCAGACACGACATCACCATACAAGATTGTTTCACATGTGTAACAACTTTACTTTCAAACACCTTGTGCAGTAATTCCACATCAGCACGAGTACAACTCCAAGGTTGCTACGTTCAATATAAAGCAGAACAACAACAACAACAATTTCAAGAAACAACTATTCCTGAATCCAAAAATAATAATATTTTTCACAAGGATTGTGGAGTACCCTTTGTAGAGTTAAAAGAGTTGATGGATGAGGCATTTATGAGATTGGAAAATGGGATTATAAATAGTGATCGGTTTTGCACGATGAATTATAAAAGGGTGAAATTGATGGCACAGTGTGAAGGTGATTTCCAGGCTGTCAAAAAGAGAAACAGTTAGGGTTTGGATGATTTGGGGCTTTTGATTATTGTTAGGGTTCTGCAGAATCATTTTAATTTAATATAATTTTAACAATTTAATTATATTTTTTAAAATATTTCACAATTATTAAAATAATTTTTGAAAATAAAAATTATATTTTTTTAATCAAAAATAATATAATAATAAGTTTATTCCACGTAAGCGTCTGCCACGTCATCTATTTATTGACACGTCATTAAAAAAATGACAACTCATCATGATTTGACATCAAATTCTGTTTTTGGGACTAAAACTGGGGACAAACAAAATGGGGAGACTATTTTCAATTTTCATCTATAATAGGGGGACCAAAAGTGCAATTAAGCCTAAAATATATTTACTTAATTGAATGGAAAATGTGAAATTGCTAAGAATCAGTTTAAAATGTTTAAAATGTTTCTTGATTTGTTTTCGGTCTTGTATTTTTAGACTAAAAACATGATCTTTTGCAATATAATTTACTAGTATTTTTTTTTTAATTAAATCTTAGGCTTCATTACACTTAAAATCTTTAGTGCATTTTTATCAATCGAAAAGTACTCTCAATTAATCCAATTGTATTTACAGCATCTTACCACTATAGAAGTGTAGTTGACACTAGTACAACATTGACGTATATTGTTCAAAAAACTTATAATTTTCTTATCAATATCGCAAGTTTTCTTAAACTTTGCCCAAAACATTAAAATGTTGAACTCTATTATTCAAATATAAGTATACACTACTAACTTCTAATAAAAAATAATAATTTTAGTACCTCTAAAAAATAGAAACTTGGGCTATTGCCCATCGAACCCATGCAGTGGGCCACCAATTATCATATCTCATTTATAATTTTCTTGCTCCCATATTGATAATCGTTGAAGTATCATTTTCCCTAAAAACAGCTTCATTAGACATAGTGTAGATATGCATGTTATGTCTGGCCGACCCTACTTTTAGGCTAATAAATTTAGGGATTTAGGCCTCTAAAATTTTCATAATATTAGTGTTTAAAATTAGGTCTCATTTATTGCATAAATGCTAAATATTTTACAACTAATGTCAATTGGTTTTCTTATAGGAGTGGTTGTGATCACTGCGCTTCAAACCAACATCCCACTTAATCGAACCTAAGAGGTCTTGTTTTTAATTTAAAAGCTATTTTAGAGTTCTAGTACTTTTAATTGTTAATTTAGACTATATAGAAAGAAAAAAAAAAACATTTCGACCTATCAAATAAATTGGTTAAGCTCCACCGCAATATATACGTAACATTTGAAAAAAAAATTATATTAACCTACTTTATAAAATAAGAATTTAACAATAAAATATAATTTTAATAAAATATTATTATTAATTTTGAAATAGCTTCAAATAATATTTTAATTTAGGTCTTAATATATGTTGTTGGGCCAACTATGATAATGGTTATATTCTTGCATATATCTAATTTATTCTTAGAGATATGCAACTGATGTGTCAATTTGTATTAATAGGACAATACAATATGGTGTATAGGTTTTTAGAAAGTGCAAAATTGACACACAATATTAAGATGTTACATGATAGACAATTTTAAATCAGACCATTAAAGTCGATTTGACGGACCCTACTAGCATATGTGTCGGAGTGGACGCTAAATATTTGAAGCTAAATTAAACTTTTCTTGTAGTGGAATTTTTATAATAAACAAATTTAAAGTATTATTTTTTAAGATAAATACACAATAATAATAGAAATGATATAGTGCATGTGACTACTTGATTTTAATTATTTTTGTTGTCAAATAAAATTATGTTCTGATTTATCTTTTATTGGATAAATAAAATATGTATTCGAATATTGATAAGAGAAAAATGTATAAATTGTATATTACTTTAAAAATATTCATTGTGTAATTTAATATTTTTATTTTTATAAAAAATCATCTTTTATTTGCAAAAGACTTGCTATTTTGAGGTTTTAATTTTTTTTTATTTGTTTTTATAAAAAATATCTTTTTGGAGAGTGTTTATAATAACAAATTTAAAGTGTTAAATTTTAAGAGAAAACCACAAAATAATATTCATAATGATAAGGCGTGACTATTTAATTTTTATTATTTTTGGATTAGACTCCTCTAAAATATATGTATCAATTTCACAAGTTCACTAATTATTAATTCCAACCAACATAATTTTTTATTTTGATGTTTTTTCAAGATATATTTATGTCTGAATCGGTCAATCAGGACCTAAATTTCTAAAAATCTGAATTATCCAATTTGGATATAATGTAAAATGCAAACTTCAATTTCTTAAGTTTTTTCAATATATATATATACCTATTAATTGGTGGATCCAAATGTGTAAAATAGCCACTTTTATTTTTTAATTTTTTTCAAGAATAGTATGTCCGAATTGACTGATCTTTATGCACTATTTCCTTAAAGAAAATGAGGATCGGTCAATATAAAAGGCCCGTTTGATGGACATAATAAGGGATATGATAGGAATAAGTTATCATATCATGTATGAATTAGTGTTTGATGAACCAACATGATAAACTAAGTTAATCCAAAATTCTATCATATCATGTCTTTCTAGTTGAAATTTTATCTTGAATATGAGTTGGGTTATAAACTAGCAGGATAAGATAAGAACAGTAGCTCACTCAATTACCTTTATAAAATATAATTTAAAATATAAATATAAAAATAATTTTTAAAATATAATCTAAAATAAATAAATATATATATATAATTAAATAGAAAAGTAATTAGTATAATTTGATATTAAAATTAATTAATTTAGTAAATTTTATCTTGAATTGTGAAATGTTAATAATTAATTTAAAAAATATTTATTATTTTACACGTAGTTTTACTTTTTTACATAATTTAATAAATTAGTATTCACAATTATAAAATATATGAAAGTTAATTGACAATTTAAAATAAATATAATTTGTTTACAAGGTATTCTTGTCATTTACATATAATATATATCATATCTTTATTTACATTCTAACAAATAAAATATAATTATTTGGATATTGATGATTTTGTTTTTAAAATTTAAATTATTTATTTAATAGTGTCAATGGATCTTTTTAATATAATTATTTATTACTTATTTAAATAATATATATATATATATATATATGTATATATATATATATATATATATTATATATATATATATATTATATCATGATAAGATATGATAAGATGTGTATCAAATATATTACAAAATAAATATTATCATGTTGATGATGATGCGTATATCAAACACACGATATAATGATATTTATCTTGTCACTATCCTATTTTATATTATCATATTATTATCTAACTTTATATCATCTCATGTCTCTTTGTATTTTTGACATCAAACGGGTCATAAGCTTACTAGTTACCATAACATAACAAAATTCAAGTAATTTAGAATCTAAGATAAAGCTGATTAATTAAAATTACAGAACAGACCATTGACAATTGCGAAATGTGATATTTTTTAGAGGTGGAAAAGCAAATATTAGAGATGTATTTTGAGAGTTTGGATATCTAATTTTGAGAGTTTGTAACATGAGAAGATCAGAAACACATGGTGGCATCTAATACACATTGCTTCAAGGTATAAACACTATGGAAAAAGTAAAATACAAAAATCTCTGTCCATGATTTCACCACTAAATTATAACTGCGCTAATTTACGCTATATATAATAAAATAAACACATAATAGATAATTTAATTGATAATATATAATGAATTAATTGATTGAATTTAAAACACCTAATAAAATTAACATTCAATCAGTTAGCAAATATAAAATAACATAAAAAGTTTTTAATTAATTTTTAAATTTTTTATAAACTTGTAAAAAATGGTTATAAACTTAGAGAAAAAACTATTATCAAACGACTTTATTTTAATCATACAAACACAAATTGGACTAGACTGAAGGAAAGGAAGAAGTTAAAATTCTAATATATTAATACTAGAATTTCATATGGAAGATGAGACCAATCCGTCATGGATGTTGGCCTAGTTGATGTTCCATGTTAGTTCTTGATTTTTTTCTAGAAAATGTAAAATAGGATGAAGAAGGCCATTGAAGGGATCTCGCTTTCTATATTTCCAATTGTGCACCTTAATTGAAGGTCTAGTTCCTTGTTATTAAAGGGTGACAATATGTGGGAGCGACTTATGTTTATGATCGAACCTGTGATAAATCAGGCAAAGTCATGTGTTTTGTATAAATCAAATCACGGTTTTAATAAAAATAAAAAACATTTAACTAATCAATAGAGATTGAGATTTTTTTAGAAAACATTTCTATAATTTAACAATAAAATTTTGCAATAGCATTTGACATTGAAATATATTATTTTTAAAAAGTTGAAATAGAATCTCATATAATCTTACGTTCTTTAAATATTCATCATAAATATCAAAATAGAATTTAAATTCATTGATATATTTATTTGTTAGTTTTTTTACAAAATTCTATATTATTCATCACTTAAATGATAAAAACTTCTAACAAAAAAATAATAATAAACTTTTAAATAGATTTTCAAGCCCCGTCAAACTTAAAAAAAATACTTGAAAAAAATAATGTCATACCATTTCTTAAAATTGAACTTACGACAAAATTGAACTTATGACATGTAATAGGTCAAATCTAGACTTATCACTTATAAAATATATCATACTTGGGTTTTACAAAATCTAATTCAGCATAACCTATTTTGAATCCTTTTTGTCATTAATCAAGCCAGGTCTCGAACATGTTGCAGACAGACAATTTATGCTTAAAAAATCTGCCACAGCTTGCATGTTTATATGTATCTCCTTGTCTATCTTCTCGGCTCTTCACTTCCTCATTCACTTTCATTTTGTGAAATAAGGTCTGGTGTGTTTCTCTTTCTTGAGGCAGTGCGTTGCAACATTACAAACACCAAATGGACTCCAACTATTAAAACTTAGAAACACAAAATGGTTTATGACTAACCAGTTTGAACTGGTTTTTCAAAACTAGTTTCACAAAGTACTATTTTTTAAAACAGTTAAAAGATACAGAAACTGAACTACAAAAACCAGTTTCCAGCTTCAGAAACCTGTTTTAAAAATTGCTGTTTTATAAAATCGGTTTTAAAACCAGTTTACAAACTCCAACTTTGAGGATTTAAATTGATCAGATTAGGACATACTGGAAAAGCTGAAACCTTACATTAAAGAAAAGCCCAGTAACACCTAATGTTGTACTACAGCTGTTTCAAGTAAAAATTGCAAGACAGTTAGTTTCCTTTGTAGGAATTAGGTTACAGCGATGAGCAGGATACACTAACACTAATGATGGAGACAGTACATACGGATAATTGACTTAGTCATATTGTTCCTATTTAAGTCCTCTTTCTATACACCAAACCTATACAAGAGAAAAAAAGACAGGCATTCCCCAATATCTATGAGCACAATCATCTGCAGTAATGCCACGAGTTGCATCAAAGGGCTCCTTCACAGCCTACAATTTAAATAAATTCGAATGCAATATTAAGATATAATCAAGGAAGAGTATTTGTTCTTCATACTATCTTGTGATAAGCATATAAGTTAAACCTAATTTTCTATAATGAAACGAAGCAACATGAACTCCCCATTCTCCCAGTCAAATACAATTCAGGTTTAAGTGGCATTTTCTGTGTAAGTCCAGCAAATTAAGCCACCAACAACCAAATTTCTGCATATTCAACTGTCAATTTGTCCAGTCGGCTTAGCTAGCTTAATCTTGTGAGCAGAACAGTAGGCTTATTAACATCAGATCAAAAGATACATATATATTACAACAGAATCCTCGATGGAGGATGATAGAGCAAAGGTAAGATAAAATTGAACGAAGGGAATTATTTTATTAATTGATAAGAAAACAGAAAATGATTCCAGAGCTAATGCTCCTCGGTTAGAGAAAAACAATTCTCATACTGCCCAACCTCTAAGGTGTAACCGAAAAAATAATGAAAAACAGTTCAGCTATTTCTGCACACACTCCTCTTTATTAGCAGAATACTAACTCCTATTTATTAGTGGAATATTAATTCCATATGCCAGCTAGACAATCATTATTTTTCTTCATTCCCTTTCTTATTCTTTCTTACATATACTTGCCATTGCTTAGGCCCCACCTCATCTCTATTTACTAAGAGATCCCCCTCATCACTTGTGGGGCCCAGTCCATTCCTATCATCACCCCCACCTTCAACAGTAGCCTTGTCCTCAAGGCGCAAATCAGGGAATTGACTCTTCAGCAGCAGTTCCTCTTCCCAGGTAGCATCTCCGACATCCATGCCTTCCCATTGAATCAACCATTCTCGCATATGCTGCCCACCATCAAACTTATCCCTCCATGAAAAAACCTTAGCAGGAATAATATCCCCAGTGTCAGACTCCAAACTGCTAGGTAATTGAGTTGTAGCAGTATTATTGCCTACCGCTTTCTTCAATAGAGAAACATGAAAAATAGGATGTATTTTAGATGTTGTTGGTAACTGTAGCTTGTAAGCAACCTGCCCTATCTTCTTAATGACTTGATAAGGACCAAAAAATCTGGGAGCCAATTTTTGATGAATTCTATGCACAACCGATTGCTGTCGATGAGGACGTAATTTGAGGAAAACCCAATCACCAACCTCAAATTGAACTGCCTTGCGTTTTTTATCAGCTTGGTATTTCATGTACTCTTGAGCTTTGAGTAAATTAGCTTTCAGTTGACGCAAAGCTTCATCCCTGTCTCTTAACTCCTGGGCTACAGCTTCTACTCTGGTTTCTCCCTCCAAAAAATGCACCAATACTGGAGGTCTCCTGCCATACACCACCTCAAAAGGGGTAAACCCTGTGGAAATATGAAATGTGGTATTGTACCATAGTTCTGCCCATGGAATCCAATGTGCCCATGTCTTAGGTTGGTCTGCAATAAAACAACGTAGGTAGGCCTCTAAACAGCGGTTAATCACTTCTGTTTGGCCATCAATTTGAGGGTGGTATGCTGAAGACATTTTAAGCACCGTACCTACTAGCTTGAACAGCTCTTTCCAAAAAATACTCACAAACAAAGGGTCACGATCACTAAGAATCGATTCCGGAATTCCATGCAGTCTAACCACTTCCTTCACAAAAATAGCAGCAATGGAGCGAGCAGTAAATGGATGTTTAAGAGGAATGAAATGACTATACTTGGAGAGACGATCCACCACCACCAAAATAGCTTCAAATCCATTACTTTTGGGCAAACAAGTAATGAAATCCATAGATATCTCACTCCACACCAAAACTGGAATAGGTAGTGGCTGTAGTAACCCATTAGGCGTAGTTGCGGCATATTTTTGACGTTGACAAGTGTCACAAGCTTTCACAAAATCTTGCACCCTTTTCATCATCCCTTGCCAATATAAAGTGCCTGCCATTCTCCTATAAGTGCGTAGGTAGCCGGAGTGACCCCCACTAGGAGAAGAATGAAAATCCTTAAGTAGATCTTCAATAAGTGGTGAGTTAGCCAGTATAACTAACCTATTTTTGTAGAATAAGATGCCACCTTTTAGGGAAAACCCAGGTTTAGCAGTAGAATCCTTTTGAATAGCCTCCACAATACTTTTAAGCCAAGGATCCTGCGATACCTCTTGTTGCAGCTGGCTGGTCTGCTGCCAAATAGGATAGGATTTAAGAGCATGAATTTCAGCATCCTCATGTTGTCTAGATAAAGCATCAGCCACCTTATTTTCCACTCCCGCCTTATATACCACCTCAAAGTCAAAACCTAGTAACTTAGCCATCCATTCTTGCTGATTTGATGTGGTAATACGTTGTTGTAACAAGTGTTTTAGGCTCTTTTGATCAGAATAAACCACAAACCGCCTTCCTAACAAATAATGTCTCCAATGTTGAATAGCTAACACCAAAGCCATTAACTCCTTATCATAGGCCGATTTAGATAACCTAGATGATTCAAAAGCCTTGCTAAAATACGCAATTGGATGTTTAGATTGCAACAACACAGCACCAACCCCTTTTCCAGAGGCATCACATTCAATTTCAAAAGGAATTTTGAAATTAGGCATAGCTAAAACTAGGGCAGTTGTAATAGCTACTTTTAATTTCTCAAAAGCTTCGGCAGCCGCAGCATTCCATCTAAAACCATCCTTCTTTGTCAACTCAGTCAAGGGTTTAGCAATATTCCCATAGTTAGCTATAAATTTTCTATAGTAACCCGTTAATCCCAAAAAACCTCTCACCCCCTTGACGTTCTTAGGGACTGGCCATTGTAACACACTGCTAACCTTGGCAGGATCCACAGCAAATCCTGCTTTGGAAATGACATGGCCCAAGTATTCAACTTGGTGTTTACCAAAAGCACACTTCTTTCCGTTAGCCACAAACTGATGTTGTTTCAAAATGTTTAGAACCATCTCCAAGTGCTGCAAATGAGCAGTCCAACTAGTGCTGTACACTAGTATGTCATCAAAAAAAACCAATACAAACTTCCTTAAAAACGGCTTAAAAATATCATTCATCATTGATTGAAAGGTTGCAGGGGCATTGGTAAGGCCAAATGGCATCACCATAAACTCGTAGTGACCCTCATGAGTACGAAATGCAGTTTTATGAATATCCGCTTCCTTCATACGAATTTGATGATAACCAGATTTAAGATCAAGCTTAGAGAAATAACCTGAGCCATGTAACTCATCTAACAATTCGTCTACCACAGGGATAGGGTACTTATCTTGAATTGTAGCCTTGTTAAGTGCACGGTAATCTACACACATGCGCCAAGATTGATCCTTCTTCTTGACCAAAATAACGGGGCTAGAGAAAGCACTAGTGCTGTTTCTAATCACTCCCTGCTGCATAAGAATTTGAATCTGTTTTTCAATTTCATCCTTGTGTAAATGAAGATATTTGTAAGGCATCACACTTACTGGACCAGTACCCTGCCGAAGTTCAATGGAATGGCTAGTGTTTCTTGTTGGAGGAAGACCCTGGATTTCTTTAAATACAATAGCAAACTGATCTAACAACCTTTGCAACTCCTTATTCTTTTGATCTGAGACATGAGGCACTTGTGAACCTACCACCTCCATCAAGGTAGGCCATTCATAGCGTGTTATCAGCCAGGAAGAAGTAATGATGCTTTGGAAAGTAGCCATCTTCTCATCTAAGGCTTGGCCAAGGAGTTTCACCATACTGCCCTTATGGTTGAACACTATAGACATTTCTTTCCAATCCATGGTCACCTTCCTCAAAGTTTCCAGCCAAACAACTCCCAAAATCAGATCCACACCACCTAACTCCAACACATAAGCATCAAAACAAATCTGCACTATTCCCACATCCATCTGGATTCCCTTACACCTACCCATAGTTAGAACACGATGACCATCTCCTAATTTGACTCCCAGGGGAGTAGAAGGTACCATAGGCAGCCCTAGAGCTTCAACCACCTTAGGAGATATGAAATTATGTGTGGCTCCACTGTCAATAAGAACCAAAATAGGTGCACCTTGCAAACAACCCTCTACTTTCATTGTGCGAACCTGGTTTGGAGTGGTGGATACACCAAAAACTCCCATCCCTTTACATTCTAACTCTTCTTGTGCAATCTCTTCTTCTGATTCAGCCTCCAGCACCACAATCTCTCCTTCATCGTTGACCACTTCATCGTCCCCCAAGATAATCAGTCGTAACTGTTTCGTTGTGCATTGATGGAGGGGATCCCATCGTTCATTGCAACGAAAACAAAGTCCCTTCGCGCGACGCTCATTAACCTCTGCGCTTGGTAAATGGCGAACACCGCGTGAGTGACGGCGTGAAACATCACCAGATTTAAGATGTGAAGGAGGAATAGAATTGAGAGGGTGTGTTGACCCGATTTGAGATCCAGAACCTAGCCCGGTACGCATTTTACCCACATTGGTGCTAATCTGGTTAGGGTTTGCAAATCTGTTCCCTTCCCCTTCGCGATTGGCCCAATTAGGTTTTTGAAATCGAGCCCAAGAACCTTGACCCGGTTTGTAGCGAGATCCAGATCCTTGCCCCGAAACAGCAGCAAATTTATTCTCAACATCACGAGCCAATTGCATCGCTAAGTAACGATTACGAGGCCTGAAGGTACGCACACGAGAACGAAAGTCATGACGTAAACCACCAATGAAATAACCAAGAAATTGTTGTTCTGGTAAACAGCCACACTGTGAAGAATACAATTCAAATTCAGCAATATAATCCTCCACAGATCCAGATTGTTTTAATTCCTTCAATTCTTCAAAAGGATTCTCCAAACGACCACCACCAAAACGAACGATCAACGCCTCCGTCAAACTCTCCCAAGATAGATCCTCTGTAGAATCGTGCCATAAATTGAACCAATGAATCGTAGGACCTTCCATACTAAGCTTCGTCAATTGAATTCTCACGTCTGCCGAAATGCATTGTACGTCGAAATACGTTTCTGCTCGAGTGATCCAAGCCACTGGATCATCACCGGTAAACGCCGGCAATTCCACCTTCTTTGCAGCTAAACGAAATTCATCTAATGGCAAAGGGACTGCTGGACTATCGTCCTGAGACGTCGGTAAGGGAACTGCTGTCAAAGCCCTTTGAATTTCAGAACCAATGAAGTCACGTAACGCTTCAATGCTGTCCTCCACACGTCCCAAACGCTCCTCCACTCCGGTGATTCTTGTGTCCATTCTAGTTTGCATGAACGTAGCAGATCGGACCAATTGATAGAGCAAAGGTAAGATAAAATTGAACTAAGGGAATTATTTTATTAATTGATAAGAAAACAGAAAATGATTCCAGAGCTAATGCTCCTCAGTTAGAGAAAAACAATTCTCATACTGCCCAACCTCTAAGGTGTAACCGAAAAAATAATGAAAAACCGTCCAGCTATTTCTGCACACACTCCTCTTTATTAGCAGAATACTAACTCCTATATATTAGTGGAATATTAATTCCATTTTATTAGTGGAATATTAATTCCATATGCCAGCTAGACAATCATTATTTTTCTGCATTCCCTTTCTTATTCTTTCTTACATATACTTGCCATTGCTTAGGCCCCACCTCATCTCTATTTACTAAGAGATTCCCCTCATCACTTGTGGGGCCTAGTCCATTCCTATCAGAGGAAGCCTAGTAATCCATAAAATTGTACCAAATAAGTACTCCACTGTGGCCTAATTCCCAATGGTACCCAACCCTCACATGTACTCTTTCCCTTGTTTTTTGGGGGGTCAGTGTGTCGGGTTTAACATCAAAGAACCCAGGGTTGAGGTCCTAACATAATTAAATTAATTAATGAATTATTGATGAAATATAATAATGTGGAGTTAATGGTCGGGTCTTTTAGTAAGTTGTTGGGTAGAAAGGATGAGATGCTTATTAGGCACTTAAGTTGAAAAAGTAAATTAAGTAATGTGTCCAAATAAAACCTATTTAATAACCCCTATGAGAGATGTTGGGATAGAGACGATCTAAGCAACTCAACAAACATTATGAGCAAAGCTGCAGAAGCAGTGGGCTTCTTGATTCAGTAGTTACTAATAATTTGAATGTCCTCTTCATAAAACAAACAAGAATGTCAGTGCATGTTAGGACTCTGGATTTGGACCTAAGTCCAACAACTAAGCTGATTAGGGAAGTTAGTTATTGACATGGCATTAGAGCCCGCTAAATTTTGTTAGTGAGTGGGAATATGAGGGCAGCAAGGGGAGTGAGGGAATCATTGAGGATTATTGTTGATTGTTAGTTAGGAGAGTATTCTTTCTGATAAGCTTTGCTCTGGTTTATTTCATTTTCCTTTTTAGAGCCTTTGAGCTCCATTTTCGGTAAATAATACACAATCTTATCTGTTGCCCACTCATGAGAGACTGATCCATTGACAGAAGCATGAAAAAAGTGGAAAAAGTCATTTTGGGCTTACCTGGAAAAAGCAGAAATGATATGTTAGACCTTACACAACCTTAATCCCACACAACCATGTTCAAACATTAACTGAACTGAACTTTTCTTAGTATGAACCTGCTCAAAGCAAGCAAAATAATGAAATAATAAGCAACTAAAAGAAACAAAACCTATGGTTCTGTCAAAAGTAAAAGGGCTCCAACACATGCATTTTGACTTGCATAAAGTGCATAAACAAGGCAACCATCATACTTTCAAGGTATATGGCTAATGCAAAGATAAGAACATGATCGTGCATATATGTCACATACTACAAAAGGATATGAAGGTGAGCCATGATGCAACAACCTTCACTTACACATGTAGGCCCAAAAAATTGCTTGTAGAAAGCCACATAACTTGAATAAGAATACACACCTCTTGTTCACTAACAATCCAAGAACCTGATATATTTATCATAAAAATACTCTTTTTTTTTCTATATCATATATTGTTCCTCATTATATATTTATAATATAATGCCCCAGTCATCAGCCATCAGCAGTTCAAAATGCAGTGTTATCATTTTCAGCGGATACCTAAATCAGGTTGACAGCATTACGTTTTTCAGCTCTATTTTATCAACAATATTATGCAGGAATAAATCTCCATTGAGCCAGATTCTTCTAGTATGTTATTAAAAAGATACAAATACTTTTATCCCTAGCAAGATTTATTTTAAAATTTAGTGGTATTGACTGAAATTATGTTGCCAAAAAGCATAATATTTAGTTCAATGATTTTCCCTTATGGCCTATTAAGCAACAACTACCTCTATCTCCTCTTAATACCTTTGCAACACCTACCTCTGACCCAAACCCTTCCCTCAAAATCAAAGCATCTAATGAAAAAACCCATTTGCAGAAACAACCTCCATAGTCCATACAAACTCTGATTTTCCCTCTTATCATTACAAGCTCTGTGATGCAACACTTTTTAAGTGAAGCATAACTACTTTCATTCAAACTCACCCTTTTGCTTGTATTCTTGTTTAATCTTAACAGATTTTGTACTTAGTAAGTAGCTAGGTCTGATTAAAAAATGATATTATATGGGTAGTATCAGCTGAAACTAGATGCTTCACATTCTTGGTTTAGAATCTATCATAGTCATTATGTCAACAAAAACAGCTTCACATATGATAATGTATGCCTTTGAGATTCAAAAATCCTGAAGAAAACTCCAAGAAGCTTGTTTAAAGATTGAAGATCTTTTGGAGAATCTCACTTTCACTGTCTAGTAATAATCTATCCAATCCTTTTACGTCCTTAAGAAACATCCAAGTTGGCAAGGTAACAACCATCCAGTAGGGACACTGTTGTCTTAGTGATAGGATGCACTAATGATTTTGAAGCTTTGTGCCAAAAAGCACGTTTATGCAGAAACCAGAGTCTTATTCAGGACAAATCAACCTCATTTCACTTGAAAGAATCTTGTACAACTCAGGGATATAATATATTAGCTGGTAAAGCTCTTCTATGTTCTGATGAATAAACTATATCAAAGACCTATAGTCCTTACATTAAATCTCATGCTGCACTTGTCGATCCCTTAGTTATATGTAGTATGCCCTAGTTTGAGTTTAACTTCTTAAGTGAGTTAAGTATTTATTTCCTAGGTTAGAAAAAAGCTAGCTGGATGTGAAAATGTTAAGCGAATGAGCTTATGAAAAAGTTGAAGTCCAACTACCGATTTCAACTCTACGCAAGAAGGTATTAGTTAGGAAAACTCAGTCAAATGTAAGATCATGTCAACATTTCTATTTTTATAAGTACTAGTTGCAAAGTTAATCCAGTCTAACAGAGGAAACTAAGCACAATAATGCACTATCACATTAGAAACATTTCAATGCAAGATAATATACTTTGTGAGTTAGTTTCTTCTATCTTAGGGGAACTTCTCAAACGAGTTAAGCATTTAGCTCCTAATGAAAAGCTCTTCATAAGTTTAAAGCTGCTTATGAGTTATGAACAAGTTAGATAAGACTCTAAGAAATCTTTTGATAAAGTTGAAATGCAAAAAAGCAATTTCGTTATATACAAAAAGTAATCAGCTTCAGTTCAAAAAGCCTAAAGACATTATTATAAGAACATTGAAGCATTTCTTTTTCTACAAGTAACTTGTTTAAAAATTTATCTAATCTAACAACAGAAACAAAGCAAATGTGTACATTAACATAAAAATAATAATGATAATAATAATATCATATGGTGTTGTTTAGAATTACATTACAAACCTTTCAAAGCAAGACACATTCTAGTTGTGAACCATCCCCATCCATTCCGGAGGTGGCCAGAACAACTTGGAATAACTCGGAAAATCAGACAAAGGTGATATTCGACGTTGATCCAAGTGAAAAACACTCATCCCAACTTCTGTGGAACTTTGATTTCGAAAAGCATCATTCTTAAATATCACACAATTCCCATTACCAACACGCAAATCCGAAGCAGAAGCAGAAAAAGCACAATCTTCCCCCAAAAACAAAACTCTATCCCCCAAATCAGTGACCTCCACCCACTTTTTCTCCTTCTCATGAAGCCTATACACATCAAATCTGACAGCTCTCTCCATTCCAATCTCATAATAAAATTCACCACTACCATCATATGAAGCATTGTCATCATCCTCCAAAAACCTATCACCACAAACACAAGACAAATACTTATCAACTAGCAACAATTCACCATCACTCTCCACCAAGAATTTAATGTCACCACCAAACACAGCCTCCGCCACCAAATCGAAACTTAAATCCGGTCTGACCGCGACAGTTCGACCGATATTATCAACGGCAACAGGCCGACCTTTGAAAACACAGACATCGTCAAAAGGCGCCGGCATTTCAGGAATAATCTTCCAGTGCTCGTCTCCGCATCGGAATACAGCGAGTTTACCGGAAACATGAATAGTGAGGAGGACGGGAGAAGGATGTTTTAGTTTTTCGTTGTGCGACGTGTCATGATAGAGAACGAGTTTTTCCATGTAGAGTGAGTTGTGATTGGGAGAATGGGAAATGAAGTTACCGATAACGAATTCGTGTCCAAGATGGATGACGTTGAGTTGGTTGAAGTCGATCACGTGAGGTGAACGAAGAGGGAAAGGTGTGTCACGTGCGAGAGGATGGAAGAGGTGAGTTTGGTCACATGAGTTAGGACCGATTTTGATTAACCAAGGGTGTTGTAGGGTTTGAGGATGATTTGGAATTGGGGGTGGGGTGATGAGAAAGAGTGTTCGTTTGGAGAGAGGGAAAGTGTTGGTGTTGGTGTTGGAATGGACGTTGATGGAATGTGATGGGTTTGGGAATTGGGAAGGGAGATAAAGATGAAGGTTGTTAGAGATGGAAGAGCGCCACGTGGAACATACGGATCGGAAGCGAAGGAGATAGAATTCGCTTTGGAGGAATTCGGAGATAAGTTGGAGGAGATCCGCAGGGAGTTCAGACCAGTCTGCCATTAATGGATGGATGGAGCAAGGGTCCTTGCTGATGATTCCTTTTCTCCGATTACAAGGAAATGAACACGAAGCACAAGGAAATGAACACGAAAACACAGGAAATGTCTTGGTTCAATGGATCTTGCTTCACATATATTTATAATAAAAAGTTGCGTTAATTGCACTTTTGGTTTCCATATTATAGGTGAAAATTGAAAATAGTCTTTCTATTTTGTTTGTCTCCAGTTTTAATGGAATTTGAGTCCAAATCATGATAAGGTATCCAAATCATGTGTCATTTTTTAATGACGTGTCAATAAAAAATGTGACGTGGCAGACGCTTATATTATTTTTTATTAAAAAATATAATTTATATTTTTAAAAACCATTATTATAATTGTGACAATATTTATAAAAATACAATTTAATTATTAAAATTAAGTTAAAAGAAAAAAACACTTAAAATCATGAACCATAAACAAATCAAAATAAAAAAACATTCACTCATGAACCTTAAAATCATTCTGGATTTCTTTCTCCTTAACAACACGATCAACATGGTCTCCATCTCCCTCCTCAAACATTGCGCTCAACTTCCTCCTCAACAATTTCATCAACAAAGCTCTCAACTTTACCCATTCTCTTCACCCTTGCAATTTCAGACACCTCAACTTTCACTTTATCACCAACGACAGCAACACTACCATACCATCGCTTTTCAACAAAAGAGAAAATGTTAAACCATATGTAGCAGTAGCACCTTCTACCTGCAATATCTTTCTAATCAATTCAGTTCCAGTAGTTATATTACCCAATTGATCACTACCCCCAATTTGAACACTAACACCTTCATTCTGAAACAAATACAAAAATTCATAACCTAACAATAATTGATAAGTAAACTCAGTATAACTCATTCCTTGTTCAGATTCTAATCTCTTACTAACACTCTCCTTAACCATCATTGAACCTACTCTAGCATACTTACCAACCCTTTTCAAAAAATCCAACAAACTAAACTCTTTCCACCAATCATAATTGTTCAAAACCACAACAGAAGAATCACAAATCACATTACCATCGAAATTCGATTCCTCAAATTTGCGAGTTTGAACACGACCCAAGATTGTTCTGATGGTTTTTTCAATACTTGCAGCATTCCTCTCCAAAGTTTCAACATCAAGCTCCGGTCTTTCAAGGCTTTTCCCAGACGGGTCACCGACACGTGCAGTGGCACCGCCGATCAAAGCAACGAGATTATGTTCGAAATGACGGAACCAAGAGAGATAGGGTACTTTAGGGTATGGTAGTGTTGCTCTCGTTGGTGATGAAGTGAAAGTTGAGGTGTTTGAAATTGCAAGGGCGAAGAGAGTGGGTCAAAGTTGAGAGCTTTGTTGATGAAACTGTTGAGGAGGAAGTTGAGCGCAATGTTGAGGGGGGAGATGAAGGCCATGTTGATCGTGTTGTTAAGAAGGAAGAAATCCAGAATGATTTTAGGATTCATGAGTAAATATTTTTTATTATGATTTGTTTAGGGTTCATGATTTTAGGTATTTTTTCTTTTAACTTAATTTTAATAATTAAATTGTATTTTTAAAAATATTGTCACAATTATAAAGATAGTTTTTAAAAATATAAATTATATTTTTTAACCAGAAATAATATAATAATGAGTTTATTTCACATAAGCGTCTGTCACGTCACCTTTTTATTGACACGTCATTAAAAAAATGACAACTCACCATGATTTGGACTCAAATTCTGTTTGGGGGACTAAAACTAGGGACAAACAAAATGGGGGGACTACTTTCAATTTTCACCTATAATAAGGGGACCAAAAGTGCAATTAAGCCTAAAAAGTTTTTCAATTTTGCTATGCTCGTTACCTCTCTTTTGATAGTTACATTATTGTTATTGTTGAAAAAAAATTCTCATACAATAACCCTTTAAAAAATATTACCAAATGGCAACTTCTTTAAGAAAGTCCAAGTTCCAAATGGCGACTTCCCATATAATGTTAAAAAAAAATTAATTAATTTGTTTTTAATTTTTAAGGAAATAATATAAATATTATATATATAATTAATTAATATAATTCATAAAAATAAATAAATATAAATTTTAAATTACGATAAAATTTTAGGAAATTCAAGTTCGAAATGCTTATTTTCCAAAGGTTTTTTTAAAAAAAATTATTTCAATAACTATTGAAATAACAAAAGTAATATATATATATATAATATAATTCATAAAAATAGATAAATAAAAATTTTAAATTACGATAAAATTTTAGGAAGTCTATGTTTGAAATACCGATTTTCCAAAGTTTTTTTTTAAAATTATTTCAATTTTT
>JBBPBS010000693.1:4758705-4794983 GCA_037974835.1 Cicer judaicum
ATATATATATATATATATATATATATATATATATAATTCATAAAAATAGATAAATAGAAATTTTAAATTACGATAAAATTTTAGGATGTCCAAGTTCGAAATGCCGATTTTTCAAAAGTTTTTTTTTAAAAAAACATTTTTTTCAATTTTTATTGAAATAACAAAAATAATATATATATATATATATATATATATATATATATTTATTTATAATTAATATAATTCATAAAAGTACATAAATAAAAAATTTAAATTACGATAAAACTTTAAATTACATAATTTACTCATAAAAAACATCACAAATTTTACAAAAATTACGATAATTAATGTCGAAGGTGGTCTCTTGTAACACAATGCCGAGGTTTTCTCATACGTACGAGATTTTGACGACGCCTTGGTACATCACGAGTTGATTGGTGTTCTTCTTCTTCTTCTTGATCTTCGTCTTCTTGTTGTGGAGGATGTCTAGGAGGAAGTGCTGCAGAAGAATTACTTCTACCTTGAGTCCAGTTGGATATTTGATTCAACGGAGTATATGCATTCCCAAAGCTTGGAATTTGAAAGTTTTGTTGACACATATTATTCAGTAATTGGGTAGCAAACTTAGGTGTATTATGACGAGTGTTGAACGTGTTATACAATAGTTCCTCTTCGTTTGATGCAAATGATAGTCAACGATTGTCTTCTTGATGTGGTTGTTGGCTGTCAAAATTAAATTATTCCCCTAACATGAACCCGTAAGATTGATGTGGTGTGTGGGTAAAAGTATGAGGAGGCAGTTGAGTGTTAGGAGGTGTTTGTATATAATATTGATTTTGTTGTGTTGTGTTGGGCATTGATTCTTGGAAAAAATGTTGGCTAGATTGTGGTGGAGGTTGGGGTGGATTGACACGAGGATCAACCAATTGGTTTTCTACAGAAATAAATCGTTTAGAATTTTTGCAAGACCAAACCATGTATTCATAACTTGGTTTAAATTCGACATTTAGAGGTTGACCATGAAGAATATGATTCTCTCGTTCATTCCACTCTTTGTTCTCATTTTTGTAGAATAATGTCCAACTATAGTCAACTTGTTTATGCAAATCTACCTTATGATACTTTCTCATGTTCCTCGGAGGATGTGGAATTTTTTGAGGTAGTACAAATTGTAGTGTCACTATATCAGTTTGATGCATTTCTATTATGTAGAAACAAATTAAATATGTAGATGCATCCCTTATCCAATTGTCTTATGTATGATCGTATGTTAGACGTAGATTTGACCTCCAGATAAACTGATATATAACATTACTTTCTCATGAGGCTCAAGATTACTTATTGGTGCAACAAACGACATATGGTACCATGCCCACATTTGAAGTAGATGTGAACATCTGTCAATCGACATAACACCGGATTCAGATGCACGACACAATTCTCTATAAAGTATTGTCAAGCACGCTGAATCCCAACTATATTCTCCTGTCTCTCGCAAATCTCTCAACAAGTGCAACCACATAATATGTACTTTGTTGTGGGATTTGTCAGACATTAATGTGCCGCCAATCAATTCTAAAATGCATGCTCTACAATGTATAATTATTTTTTTCATTAGATGATTCTGGAGTTAACATTGAAAATGTTTCTCTTAGCCATTTTAATTTTATAAAATTCCCTTTTCTTTGAGATTCAGGTGGCATGACTCCTAACAAATCTACAAAAATCATTTGTCCATGATACCATAGTTGATCTAGTTACAACTTTACCCCCAACATGTAAGCCAAGTAGCAACGTAACATCTTCTAATGTTATGGTACATTCACCCATTGGAAGATGAAATGTGTGGGTTTCAGGTCTCCATCTTTCAACTAAAGCAGTAATAAGTGAATTGTCTATTTTATAACTTTCTATTTGTGATACATTACCAAACCCGACTTCATTCAACAATGGAATTATTAAAGAATTTGGTGCGATGTGTTTATTGTGACACCCTAAACCCCAAAATAACATTTATAATAATATATACTAAATTATTTGAAGAAAACTTGCAGCAGATAAAGAAAATCTGTTAAAGAGAATAAAAACTTTAATATCTAATTTATGATATCACGTTTCTCTAAATACACATGTAACAATTCAACTTTGTTCCTCAATTAAAACAATAATATCAATGAACTTGATTTAATTCCCAAGACTTACTCGTACTAAGTTTTCATATAAAAAGTCATTTGTAATAACATAAGTAAAATACACACTACAACTCTTAATTCTCGGTATCACCTGTTAGAGTGGGGTTTCTCCCAAACTTGAACTTCGAGACTCATTAACATGTAATAACTGCGATTTTGTAAATGCAGGGTCAAGCCAGTCAAACACAAACAACGAAGGAGGTGAGTTTTGAAATCATGTTGATAATATAATATAAACAAGAGGAACACGCAATTAATCATCAATAAACCGTATCATTACACAAACATTCTTCAAGGAAAAACATCACATTATATAGTCAAAATCAAGGAAAATTAGTACACTTCACTATAACATCAAATCATCGCAGAAATTATTATCACACATAATACATATTAATCACAACAAAACAATCACAAGAAAATGCAATGTTATTCATGAGCTTAGACTCTACATCACAATGTGGTATCATTCTAACTCTGAAGTACTTGGTTAAGAGGCTTGACACTATGCCACCATCCCGGTGGACGAACAATTCAAATTGGCTATGTTCTTATAGATCCCCTCAACTCAACCCGAGACACATATGTGTGACAATTGAGGTAAACATGTGTTACGTGGTAGCTCCTGACATTTGGAGTGCTACTTCACCTAGAAATTCCCCACCCGAATACCTCTAAAGTCTAACAATCTTGCCTTAAGGCTCAACAACAGGCCGCCACGATCAGGCTCATTCAGTTGTACTTCCCCTGAATCACTAGGCTTGTCAGACCCTACCTATATGATAACAAAATAATTTCACTTCACAAATTCTCAATATTTATTTTCTCCACTCGTTAGCTTAGACTACTCCATTAAGAGCATCATTTTTAGGAATCATCATTATCTCATCAAACATGGGGTACTTCAATATTCTCATCACAATTTTATAACATCATTAATCATACATAATCATGATCATCATATAAACTCATCAAAATTTCATAACATCAATATTATCAATCAGACATTATCATTATCATCACATAAACATATGTCATACAATGCATCCATCTTTTATTATCACATCACATAAATTCGTCTAATCAAACATATGCACATAATTTCAATCAACATCCAACATCATAACAATATCAAATATCAAATATCAAATACTACACAATTATTCAAAATTAAATCAATCAAGATCTTATAAACATTTCTAATTAACATTTTAATCTCACAATCACAATATTTTCACATTAATTAATTTATCTCTCAAAGGGCTACTGCTATACGTAGAGAACCCCGGATGAATTGTTGGGAAATATAGTTTTCCTGTTCATCTCACAATATATTATGCTCATGAATTCAAACGCTCTCTCATCCCTTACCTTATTTAGACACTTTCTCAAACACATAATCAATGGAAATTTTCAACAGCAACTGTAGATCGACAACGTCCAGCGAGCGAGTTCGAGTAAACGAAGAGTTCACAAAAATCGCTAAGACATGACTGATAAATTATGCGAAGCATAAAAATAAATATTAAATAATTAATAATAATTTTAGGAACAAAATTGGAGTCAAAACGATGAGAAAAAAACTGCAGAAAAAGTCTCACCGACTCGACGAAGCGCTGGAAGAGTCTGACGTCAACTTCACCGAAAAATACAAATGAATAGTGCTTCTTGAAGGTTTCGACGAGGGGAATCCAAAAATGATATCAGATTTTTGAGACAACAAACGTGGTAATCAGAATCGGCCAAAAACAGCTCGCCCAAGGAAAGAAACGCAGCTGTTTCTGAATAAACGGAATCACGATCGATAAAACTGATGCCAAAAATGGATTCGATGGTCGATTTTGTATGGATTAGTGGTTGGAATCATTTCAAAATAGCAAGGAATTGATGGGACAAATTTGAGAGGAAGATGGTGTTGATGTGTGTTCTTTTTCGGCTGCTGTGTTATGTTTATTTTTTGTTCTTTTTATTTTTAATTGCAGATTGAGGGGTGTAGATGGAAGATGTAGAAGTGCAGCAGTAAAACAGTCTATAAGGCCGAACACAGGGGAGTCCATTCTGAGGCAGAAATAGGGGTGTAATGAACAAATCGCAGGTGTAGGAAAGAAAAGCCCAACCAACCTAATTTAATGTGCAGATGTAGAAAATAGTGGTGTAAATGATCCAAAAATTCATTTTCTGGTATTTCTAAAAGTCCTTAATAAATAATTTATTTTACTAATCCACGCTAAAAACTTTTTCTCCCAAAACACTCATTTTAACATAATATTATTTTTATTGAACATAGATAAATCTAATTTTAACCAAAACTCTCATATTCAAAATAATAACTATAAGTATTACTATAACATTTTTCAAAATGATCACATAAAAATACATCATCATACCATAATAATTGTATGAAAATAAAGAAACTCAATAGCAATATTACTAATACTTCAAGATAATTATTTGTAAAATAAATCATTGCAATAAGATATATTTATAAATATATATATATATATATATATATATATATAATTATGTGCATACTTAACATTAGTCAAACATACGAGAAAATATCGCATTAACTACGAACACACATATACACGTAGAATCATCTAATATCTTATACTTTAAAATATATACACTAAAAATACTATTATTTATCGAAAAATATATAAAATAAAATATTTATTATTTATATCACTTATTTAGTCAAATATATATAAAATTAGCGTATCATAGAAAGCTCCCATATAACGAAAGTTAGTCATAAGATTTATCCACATATATTCTAAAATATTTTTAAAACCAAATTAATTATCTAAAACCCTATTTTATTAAAAAAATATTTATTATAAAATTTGGAGTGTTACATTTATGGCTAAGTGATCTTAAATTTTGAGATGAGTCTTGTAATAAGCAAAGAATAAAAATATATTTGAAGATATTAGAATGAGATGAATCATACTATAGTATAAAATATACTTTTAGAATGAAACTTAGTATAAATTATAAATAAAATTTTTTTTAGAAGATATTATAATAAATATTTTAGAATAAAACTTAGTATAAAATATATAAAAAAATATTTTAGAAGATATTATAATAAAACTATATTTTAGAATGAAACTTAAATATATATATATATATATATATATATATATAAAATTTAGAATATATTATAACAAAATTATATTTTAGAATGAAACTTTAGTATAAAATATATAAAAAAAATATTAAAAATATAACATAAAGTATTGTATTACTTACAAAATTTTGAATGTGGTGTAGCGCTGATATGTGATTATCATCATTCCGTAACAATGCCATTTAGATGAAATATAAAGACTAAGGAAGAAATATTAATAGTGGAAGAGTGAAAATATAAAGAAGATTGAAGAGTGGAAGAGTGAAGAAATATGATCATAGACTTGACCTATTTCTAAACAAGACAATACTTTGAATGGCCAATAAAATATTATGCATGGCTTCATACAACAAGCACTTTTAAAATACACATTTCTGGATGGAGAAGACAGATGATGGCAAGGATTAGATTGGACGGAGAAGACTAGAAGGCTTAACACATTTTTGCAAGTTCCCAACGTGAGAATATATTAATATTCTTATTCCCATCTAAATCGCCATTTGGAAAGACGATTTCTCAAAGCTTTTCCAAGGTCGCCTTTGTGAATGGCGACTTGTTGCATGCTGTGTCACGAGCTTTCCATTTGGGGTGACGACTTACCAAAGGGATGTCACGAAGTCGCATTTCGAAAAGTTGACTTGTAAGGCAATGCATGCATGCACGTCTAGGCTATCACAATGGTAGTGCACAAGTGTTGAATTATCACAATGGGATTGCACAAGTGTTGGCAGCATTTTACAGCATTGCATGTATCACAATTGGTTTTCCATAATTGCATGTATCACAATTGGTTGTCTATAAGTATGATATATTATTTTCATTGCATTTAATCTCAATCTCAATATCTCATTTTCATATCAATGACAAAAAAAAAATAGTTTTTCTAATTTATTACAATGGTGAAATACGTGAAAGACAAGATATTGGTAAATATTTCAAAAATGATGAGAAAAAAAGCTATTCGAGTTAATTTTGGATGCAACCTTACCTACTTGAAGAAAAAAATTGAAGCAAAGTTGAGGTTAGAAAATCAAAAGGTGTCTAATATAATTTTTCGACACCCTATCTCATTTGGACAAGGCCAAGTTCATTATGAATTGTTAAATGTTGAAGACGACGAAGATGTTGAACTCATGGTTAATGTTCATAAACAGTGGTTGCAACTCGGACCTATCGAGTTATATGTCACATTTGAGGATGATAATCCATTATATGATGTTGGTCAACCATCATCCTCAACCACACCCCACCCTGAATACCATTTTCAAACACAAAACACTTATTCTTTTCAAAATTATGAATCTTACCAACCCGACCCATACCAATTCAAACCATACTTTGACCAGGCCGAAACATTTAAACCTGAACCATATATTCCATTAGGTGATATGGCTAATTTTGATCAATAAGAAATAAGTGAATAGAGTGAAGAAGAAACATACTCTGATGAAGACGAGGACGACGAAGATGACAATGACAATGGTGACGATCTAGAGCTAGAACCTTATGTAATTAAAACAACATACGATCCACCATTCCATATGCGTAATCTAAATTTGGATTATGCTTACCAATCCTCCGAATTTGATATGCCATCTAATGAACCACCTCTTGAGATTGGAATGAAGTTTAATAGCGAACCAGATTGTCGACTTGCAATTAAGCATTATCACATAAAACACTCCCTCAATTACTGTGTAGTGAAATCTGATCAATACAGGTATGTAATTAAATGTGTGAATCCACAATGCTTGTTCAAATGCAGGGCTTCGTTAAGTCAAAAAAGTAAGCAATGGGTGATTGGTCGTTTAAAGGGGCCCCACAATTGCGCAAATTCCTCTATATCACAGGATCATACCAAGCTTGACTCTAACATCATATGTGAAAGCATAAAGTCGCTTTTGAAAGCTGATCCATCAATTAAAGTGAAGGTGATCATTACACATATTCGAGAACGATACAACTACACAATCACTATAGAAAGACATGGATGGCAAAGAACAAAGCTATCGAAACGATTTATGGGAACTGGGAAAAGTCCTACAATGACCTTCTAAGGTGGTTGTTGGCTATGCAAAAATTTCTTCTAGGAACTATTGTAGAAATGAAAGTATCACTTGCATATTCTAATAATACATTATTACTTGGGTAAAAAAATTTCAAACGATTATTTTGGGCTTTCCTTCCGTGCATATTTGGGTTTAAATTTTGTAAAACATTTGTCTCAGTGGATGGAACTTGGTTGTACAGAAAGTATAAGGGGTCTGTTTTGCTTGTTGTTGCACAAGATGGAAACAAAGATACAATTCCCATTGCTTATGCACTTGTGGAAGGTGAGATAGGGGGTGCTTGGAGTTTTTTTTTTCGAAAAATCTAAGAAAGTATGTAACACTTCAAGTCGACGTTTTTTTATTTATTTATGATAGACACAAATCCATTAAGAGTGCTTATAATAATCCAAATAATGGTTGACATGATGCTCCGTCAACACATGTGTACTGCACCCGACACATTTCACAAAATTTCATGAGAGTTCAAGGACAAGGAACTTCAAAGCAAACTTGTTTGTATGGGTAATGATCTAATTCTTCTTAGTATATTTTCCACTTATCACTTTATCATATTTGATAATTTTTACATCATTTATAACAGAAGATGCATTAAATGAGTCATCATTCAAGTATTACCGCAATAAAATCAAGATGGCAAATCTAGAGGCTTTAAGATGGATCGATAATATCCCCCAGAACAATGGACTATGGCTTATTCTCAAGGTCGATGACGGGGACACATGACAACAAACGTTTTCGATTCCATCAACGTAGTGCTCAAGGGTACACGCAATCTCCCAATCACTGCTTTAGTACAATCAACATACTGTAGATTGGGAGTTTTATATGTAGAAAGGGGACAACAACATCATGCATCATTAGCTTCTAATCGAGTATACACAGACGATTGCATGGACAAAATTAAATGTGAAGTTGGTAAATCTAATACTCACCAAGTCATGCAATTCGACCGAAATCATTATTCTTTCATGGTGCATTAAACAGTAAACCCAAGAGAGGTGCGACCAATTGATCATTTTGAAGTTAACCTTAAAAGAAAATGGTGTGATTGTGGAAAATTTCAGGCTATACACGTTCCTTGTTCACATGTCATAGCTGCATGTTCTTATGCTCGTCAAAACTATTTAATGCTTCTACCTGACGTGTACAAGGTTGATAATGTATTTAACATCTACAAAGAAGAGTTTTCACCTATACCTAATGAAGGATTATATTAATTATATTAGTTATAATTATATATATATATATATTAATTATAATTATATATATATATACTATTTTTGTTATTTCAATAAAAATTGAAAAAAAATTGAAATAAATGATTTTTTAAAAAACCTTTGGAAAATCGGCATTTCGAACTTGGGCTTCCTAAAATTTTATCGTAATTTAAAATTTTTATTTATCTATTTTTGTGAATTATATTACTTATATATATAATACTTTTGTTATTTCAAAAAAAATTGAAATATTTTTTTTAAAAAAAGTCTTTGGGAAATCGGCATTTTGAACTTAGACTTCCTAAAATTTTATCATAATTTAAAATTTTTATTTAACTATTTTTAAGAATTATATATATATATATATTACTTTTGTTATTTCAATAAAAATTAAAATAATTAAAAGAAAAACTTTAGGAAATCGGCATTTCGAATTTGAATTTTCTAAAACTTTATGGTAATTTAAAATTTCTATTTATCTATTTTTATGAATTATATTAATTATTTATATATATATATATTACTTTTGTTATTTCAATAAGAACTGAATTAATTTTTTTTTAAAATAACCTTTGAGAAATGTCCATTTAGAACTTGGGTTTACTAAATTTTTTTCATAATTTAAAATTTCTATTTATTTATTTTTATGAATTATAAGACTATCAAATTGTACAACTTGTATCTTAAAAACTCAAAAATTAAAAACATGTCACGTCTAGTTTACCCATATAAGAATATTTTTCTTATTTTGAGTATAAAAATGAGTTTTAAAACCACCAAATTGTACGATTTGTGTCTTAACAACTCAAAAATTTCAAAGATGACATATCTAGTTAATCAAATTTAAAAGTCAATTTTAGATTAATTTATTTATAAAAATAAGATTTAGAACTATGAAGTTGTAGAACTTGTGTTCTAACAATTCAAAGACTAAAAAGATATCTCATATAAGAGTACCGTAATTAAGTGATTAATTGTAACTAAGTGTTACTTAATTAGACAGTTATATGACAGTTGTCCATCTAACTTCTGGATATAGCAAGTGAACCTCAACAAGTATATAAGTTGAGATGATTAGAATTGTACTAAGATTATTCAATAATAAAAAACAATTACCATTGATATTCAACTTGGTATCACAGAGTTTCGAAGGTTATTCTTCACTTAATGCTGAATTGTTTGGTTCTTCACATGGGTCTGGTACTCCTCCATTAGGATATGTGTTGTATCAACCTAATCACCCCTGGACCAGACCTCAAGCTCCACATCGTCCTTCTCCTATTTTTCTTGCACAACCTAGTGCCTTGATTTACAATACTGCACTTGTTGCTTCTGCTTCTGCTTCTTGGTTTCCAGACTCTGACACTTCATTTCATGTAACTAGTGATGCTAGTAACATTTAACAATTGACTCTACTTGAGGTAATGATCAGTTCTTCATTGGAAATGGCCAAGGTTTGACCATTCATTCCTCTAGTTCTTGTACCTTTCCCTTTCCCTCTCCCACACAACCACACATACCTCTACCTTCATAATTTACTTCACGTCCCCTCAATAACTAAGAACCTAATTAGTGTCAATCAATTTGCCAAGGATAACTATTTATTTTCAGTTTCATGCTAATTTATGCTTTGTTAAATATCAAGAAATTACTGATATCCTTATGAGAGGTCGTGTTTCCAATCTCTCTCTTAATGCTGCTAAGTCTCCCATTCCCCAAACTTTACCATCTGTTAATATTGTATCCAATGATAATATTGTTTCTAGTAGTGTTTTATTTGCAAGGTTTCAATATCTTTGACATCTACGCCTCAAACACCCTAACAGTCATACATTGAAATTAGTACTTGATCATTGTAAGATCTCATTTTCTAATAAAAACATTTCCAATTTCTACATTGATTGTTGCATGGGAAAGGCTCACAGATTATACTCACCCATTTCACACACCATTTACACTCATCCACTTGAATTAGTCTTTAGTGATTTATGGGGACCCTCCCTTAATGCCTCCACCCTCGGCTATCACTATTATATCACCTTTGTTGATGCCTACTCCAGATTCACTTGGATCTATTTACTAAAATCCAAGTCTAAAGCCTTTACCATATTCAGACAATTCAAAGCCATGTTTGAGTTACAACTTGGTCATTCGCTTAAGGAAGGCACTTCAAATTGATCGGGGAGGGGAATTTTGCCTCTTCACGAAATACCTTACAAATTTAGGGAATACTCATAGACTTATATGTCCTCACATCCATCATCAAAATGGTGTCGTGGAAAGAAAATATCGTCACATTGTGGAGTTAGGCCTCACTCTCCTAAGTCAAGCATTTCGTCCATTAGCCTATTGGGACTATGCATTTCTCATTGTTGTTTATCTCGTAAACAGGTTTCCTACATCCTCTCTTCACTTTAAAATACCATACATGATTTGGGTTAATCAAGAACATGAATACATATTCCTTTAAGTTTTTGGTTGTGCATGTTTCCCATTGCTATGGCCTTATAATGCTCACAAACTTGATTTTCTTTCTCATGAATATTTATTTTTAGGGTACTCTCCCTCTCAAAAAGGCTATAGGTGCTTGTTCCCAACTGACAGGTTATACATTTTCCAATGGTGTTTTGTTCAATGAAATCAAATTTCCTTATCCCACCTTTTTTTCTCCAACACTAGTACTTCTTCTTCACCCTCCACCAGTTTTACACCAGCTCCTTTCTTCACCTCTTTTCCTTCTTCATCTCTTCCAACAAATTTCCTCAACTATCTGGTCCCTTACCATCCACTTCCTCCTTGCCCTTACACCATAATCCTCTCATCAATACTCAATTTTTGATCATGTACCTTCCATACCCCATATAATTCCTTCTCCCCCCTCTAGTTCTTCTACACCCGACATTAGTTTTATCATTCCCTCACCATCTACCTCTTCTCTTGCGTCTTCATCTTCTACTAATTTCACTTCTAATCCACCTTATGCTCAACATCTTCCTACTAAACTTATTAATGACCATTCCATGAAGACTCGTGCCAAATTTGGTTTTGCACAACCTCAAAGACAACCTACTTTGCTTCTTACCCATTTTGAACACAAAACAATAAAACAAGCCTTTCTTGACTCCCAAAAGGCTCGCTGCCATGCAAGAAGAATAAGATGTGCTACACCTAACCAAACCTGGACACTTGTTCCCATACCCCATAATAGGACTGTAATTGGTTGTAAATGGATTTTTATAGTCAAAGAGAATGCATATAGGACAATCAACAGATTAAAAACCAGACTTGTGACCAAAGGTTTTGATTTTAATGAAACCTTTTCTCCAGTCATTAAACTTGTTACTATTAGGATGGTTTTATCCCTTGCCACTACCTACAATTGGTCTATTCAACAGCTTGATGTAAACAATGCCTTCTTAAATGGCACCCTTGAGGAAGAAGTATATATGCAGTAGCCTCAAGGATTTAAAAGTAGCAACCCTGCTCTTGTTTGCAAATTGCATAAATCTCTTGATGAGCTTAAACAAGCATTTGGACATTGGTTTGAACGCCTTAAGGCTACCTTACTACAACTTGGTTTCAAAGGCAATAAATGCGACCCATCATTGTTTACCTTATCTATTCAAAAACATGTTGTGTACCTATTAGTTTATTTTGATAATATCATAATCACAAGCAGTTCATCAAATTTGATTCTCAAGCTTGTAACCAAGCTCAATATGCCTTCTCTCTATACCATCTAGGGGACCTTGATTATTTCTTGGCTATAAGAGTAAAGAAACAGTTATATGGTATCTGTAGCTTTCAGTTTAAAAAATAAATAAAACAATATTAATAATAAAACATTACCCACCCACACTCACTCTCTTTCCATCTCACTCCCTCGTTTCCCTTCTTCTCTCACGGTACCCACTCCACCCTCATTTACTCATTTTCCCATTTTCAATTTTTTCTTTTTCTTTTCTTTTTCCTCTCACTTAAAGTTACAATAAACCCATGGGAAGGATATACATTCTCTATGCAAGTTTCCTCATATTTTCACAAGTTCTTGGGTATAACTTTTGGCTTAGGGTTTATGCTCTAAGAAAAAAGAAGGGTATCCATCTCTTGAAAGTTGTTTATTGATACTCTTTGAGGTAAATATACCACGCTAATGCTAGTGTGAATATCTAGAAAAATTTAGTTTTAGTTAAAAATCATATTTTGTACTTAGAGTATATTTAAATGATTTTTATGGTGTCTTAGAGTTAGCTAAACTTTAGAATAATTTTTTTAAAAGTTTGAGAATTTTTTTTTTTTTTACTCAGATTTTTCAACTGAGGTCCTGTCTGCTACTTTAAAAGTTGTTGGGGAACAAACTTGGGTGATTCTACATGGTTGTTAGTTAACGACGATCATCATCATATATTTTTATAATGCTATAATTATTATTTTACTTGTTTTCTATATTACAGTATTTATTGAAAAAACATTTGGGAACAAAACCTTTGATTTTTCTCGATTTTATCCTTAATTATTTTCATGGTCTTTGTTATGTGATACATTTGTAGTTTGATTTATTTATGGATTTTAAATATGTGTAGTGAAAATTGTTGTTAAAATTGTGAAATTGTTAATGTGATAGGTACACCTAATTGCCTCATTTTAATTAGTGAGAGTTACCCGTTAGATGGAGCCGCCCCTATGAGAAATGTCATTCATAGGAGGAGAGTACTATCAACGAGATGTAAGTTCCCTAATTGATACGTGAGTATGCGTTGCGGGATTGAGAGTAGAGGACTATGCGTTAGATGGAGCCACCCATAAGGGAAAGGCCACCATTAGGAGGAAAGGGCTATCAATGAGATGAAGCTGCCTCTTGGTTATAAAAAAAAATTGTATTTTTACTTGTTTGATTTTTATGATGATTTTAAGGTTATTCATTTTAATTTCGCTTCGCTATTAATTGAATTTTTAATATTTCTATCTGAATAACTAAATTATAAGTTTAATGATTTTATTATGTGTATAACATAATCGCTACAAGATTCTAAAATAGTTATTCCTGCCTTTTTGTGTTTCCATTCTAGTTGATGGTGGTTGTTGTCTCCTCACTAAGTCTTTGTGACTTACCTCTTCTTGTTGATTATTTTTTTAGATTCACAGGCAGTTGAGTAGCAAGCTGTTAGTAGATTCAAGTTTCGATCATATTTGTTTTGGTAGGCCTCTTGGATCGATGACCTCTTTTTTGTAAAGTCTATTGAGTCTTGATGTAATTTGCAGCTATTTTGAGTCTAGAAAATCTTTTTGGGAAATTTATTCAACAATTAGATTATGCTCTTTGAAATATGATTTGACTGAGTTAATATTGTAAATAGGGATTTTGTAAATTTGAGAATGTTGGAAGTTACAGAGTACTCTGTCGAAATTTCGAGAAAGATCATATATATATATATATTTTGAAATGATTATTGAGAACGATTTAGTTGTTAAATTTTTAAGTTAGTTGATAGGCTTGTCAGACTAAGAGTATAACTAGTATGTCAATCACAATATTTAGTTTTTAGGTCATGACAGTATCCTCCTCCTTACTCAAAGCAAGTATATATGTGACTTGCTAGGAAAAATATGATGGAATCTTATGCAGTCTAGTTGCAAACTTACTATAACAAGTTTGGACTCAAGGCAAGAGATTTTCCTTTATAGGTATGTGGTTGGTCCAATTCAATATACTATCATCAAACATCCTGAGCTCTCTTTTGTTGTCAACAAAGTGTGTCATAAGGGTCACATAAATATCTAGTTGGAGTTCGGCCTAACACCAAAGTTGAGTATCATAGTCTTGCTCATGTCACATCTTAACTTCTCTGGTTCCAAACACTACTCACTGAACTGTGTGTTCCATGCTTTTCCCCATCGATTTTTTGTGATAATCAATCAACTGTTTTGTTGGCTCATAATCCTATTATCCATGTACAAACTAAGCACATGGAAATTGACATTTTTTGTTAGAGAAAATGTCCTAGAAAAGCGATTGCATGTATTGCATATATCTGGTGGTGATTAGTGGGCATATGCACTTACAAAATCAATCTCCAACTCTAAGTTGTTTCTCCTAAGGCCCAAGATCAATGTGACAACGTCACTCCTCTCAACACAACTACCATGAGCTTGTGAGGGATATATAAGAGTATAGTAAATAGAAGGGTGATTGTAATTAAGTGTAGGCTCAATTAGGCAATTATATGACAGTCGTCCTAGTGATTGACAACTGCCTATCTAACCTCTCGTAAACCTGTTATAGCAAGTGAACCTCAACAAGTATATAAGTTTAGATTATCAGAATTGTACAAATATTATTCAACAATGAAATATTTTATCATTAATATTCAATATCCCAATCTTTAATATAAAAAAGTTTTTTTTTGTTTTTATAAGAGAAGAAAACTTTGAAGCCTAATCGCGTTTCAACAAGTGTACTGAATTGTTGCAAGTAATAATAAAACGGTAGTATCGAGTGTCAAACTCAATGATTGTATTTTACTATCGAATTATGTTTAATACTAAAATTGATCAAAAAGTTTTTGAATTGATAGAAATTATATTTGAAACTAAAAAGAGTAATAGAATTGAACTTTTATCATAAGAAAAATGTATGGGATGGGTTTTACTTTGAGTCCAACCTTAGTTTCTAATTTGATCCTAGTTACTAAATTCCTTTATTAAATTATTACCAAATTCTCTTTATTATTCTTGCCCTAATATCGTAGTGGCACAATCTTCAATTCCAAAGTAACCCATAATTCCTTAGTGAATTTAAGAACAAATTAAGTCTTACAGTACAAGAATTCTCTTATTAAACTAATGCCTCCACAACTAATTCAATTGGCTTCATGACTTGCATTTATCCCTAGACTATAATATCATGCATTTCTCATCTCAAGCATTCGTAAAGTCCACTTCAATTTCAAAATACAAATCGTAAAACATTTTGAAGTTGATCAAACAATAAAAAGCATTAAGCACAAATATGAGAAAAATAATTGAATAAATTTATTCATATAACTATAAATGAAATCAGACAAATAAGAGTTTCATCTTGTTTCACTCATGCCTAACAAATAGGGTTTAGTTACTCATGATATAGATACAAGATATAGAGATTAAAGAAGAATTACAAGAAATAATAATTAATGATTCTTGATAAAACTCGCCCAATGGTGTTAGAAACAATCGTCTCTGAGTTTCTCTACTAGGGCATAAGTCACCAAACTTCCTAAGAGTCAAAAAGATCCCTATATGTGAGAAAATTCATTTTTATGTATTCTCCAGCGCACAACATTCCCCAGGCGCGCCTGAGCAGATTCAAGAATGCAAAAATACTCCCTATGGATGGGATTTGCACTTCAAGCACACAACATCTGATGTATGATGTTTACTGAATTTTCTCCTCTTTTAAGCCCGAATTTGGTTATGGTGTCTTCATGAAAGTTGTAGCTATCGATCTTAGATTTCGGTTTCACTTGATTTGACTCCAATTGGATATCTACAACTCTAGAAATGGCTGAAATACTCCATATAGGTCATGTTGATTTCTTATCAAAATTCAGCGCTGCACTAAAACAAAGAAACAACGCAAAACTATGAAAAATATTTACTTAATCAAGGAGTAAGATAAACATTTTAGGCTTAATTGCAATTTTGGTCCCCCTATTTTAGCTGAATCACGAAAGTAGTCCCCCCATTTTGTTTCTCCCCAGTTTTGGTCCCCCAAACAGAACTTTGGTCCAAAATTTGATGAAATTTCATTTTCTAAAGCCGTATTACACCATTGATGATAATATATTTCAGGTACAATTGTTGCATATGAGATCTTGAGGCATTATCTGACTTAAATAAATGCAAAACAAATGAAATTTTATGAAGTTTTGGACCAAAATTCTGCTTTGGAGGACCAAAAATGGGGATAAACAAAATAGGAGGACTACTTTTGCGATTCAGCTAAAATAGGGGGACTAAAACTGCAATTAAGCCAACATTTTATTAAATCCAAGAACTAAAATAAATAAAAAATATCAAATAACTCCTTAAATTAACTAATGATTAAAGATAAATAAGACTAAAAACAATGAAAAATATGTATATGGTGAAAAGTTGTCATAGTTTGAAGGAAAAAAAAAAGGACCTTGAGCCCAAACACTATTTAAAAATAAATAAAAAGAATACAAATGAAATTAAAATTAAAATTAAACGAAATGAGTCCGGATCTAATAAAGAAGCTACTAGAAAGTAGGAAAAAAATACAAAGGGAGGGGGAGAGTTGTGCAATAGAGAGAGAAGAGGAAGAGTTTCATTTTTAAAGGTAAAAAAAAGAATGGGAGAGAAAATCACCCTAATGGAGTCTGGGCGTGAGAGAGAAAAGAGGTGATGAAAGGCGTCGTATGCGGTGCGACCATAAGCTCAACGACGGTACACGTTGGAGTTGCTCGCAGAGGGTGAGGTCTTTGTGGTTGGTTTGAAGTTTTCTAGCAATATTGTCTCCAGAGGTTGTAGTGATGGTTTCATATGGATTTGCAAAGGATGATGGAGGTGGTTATGTGTGTTCAAGCTCTCCCTAGCTCTCTACTATTTTTTTTTATATCCTACTTCTTTATTTTCTCTCAGAATCTATTCCTTCTACTCGCACTACACCAAAATTAGGCTTTAATAGGTTTTTTTTTTTTTTATGCATTTAACAATACTTTTAAGCACTATAATATATAGGGCTATTAAAAGATATGACAACACTTTTTAAAATGTAAAAAGAGATATTGTAGGTGATATTTTAATAAAACTTTTTTTTAAAAAAAGCGTTATTGTAGGTAGACATATATAGCGCTTTTGGATAAAAGCGTTGTTATAGGTATATCATTTGACAATTTGTTTCTAAAAAACGTTGTCGTATGTGATATCTTAAAGTGCTTTTTTTTTCTTTTTAAAAGCGTTGTTGTAAATATTTGGTAAAACTTTTCTAAAACGCGTTGTTGTAGGTATTTAATAGCATTTTCTTTCTTCTTCTAAAAAGCGTTGTTGTAGAGATTTAATAGCGTGTTTTCTAAGAAAATATTGTCGTAAGTGTTATTTTATAAATAAAAGCAATATCATATGTTAGCCACACGATAATAATATTTGATTAAAATCGCTGAAATATTCCAAATAACAATTTTGTATAATCACTCATATATTGATGTTATTTTCTTAGAAATCTTCCCTGTTCATTCAAACTCTATTTACATTTGAAAAAATAAATAATTGAACACATGCATTTAGGATCAAACTCAATAAGAGAGCAAAAATGTGATTCGCAAATATATTCTACTATACATTTATGATCAAACTCCATCATTATCTAACTATAGACCCAAAATTTATGTCATCGACATCTAGACTCTCTCAATTTCCAGCAACATCAATTTTTTCAAGATCATCAACACAATAGAAATTTTGTACTTTAACTCCACTGTAACGAAAAATAAAATAAATAAATTAGAATAATTCATAGTTCACACAAAAATATACAATAATAGTTTACAATGTGCACTCGCCTAATAACAAATTACATAATTCTCAATTCGAGCACATATTGACACCAGTCTTACTTGATTTTAGTTAGATCACTTCCAGAGTAAGTTGACTTAGAATTGTCAAAGTACTATGTGCGATATAATATTTAAATATAAATAAGTTAGATTTAAATATATAAGTAGTTTATATATGAAAATAAAAATCTAATGAAAATAACGTACTATTTTTGGAATTATACTTTGATTCATAGCAACAATCTCCATAAATCGCAAAATATAGTAACTGCAGTCTATGTTGTTATCTTGTCGAGAGAAATGTAATATAAAACATGTACGCCAATATAGTTATGCGGTAAATAGAATTTTAAAGGTATAAAATTAAGTTCTATAATTAAAATTTAAAAGTATATAAGTAAAACATTTATTATTTCAAACCTTTATTGGAACTCATGCGATGTTGTTTGACTTGTGCTTCGATACTGTAAAAACTATTTAAGCTCGAAAAACTTGTAAAACACTACCAAATAAATATGATTATTTTGCAATGGCCAAACACTACCAAATAAATATGATTATTTTAAATGAATATTACTTACGTATCTAATATATTATTTATTTTTGAGTGATTGTTATAATGACCATGTAGTGGATCCAAATAATATATAATTTCTGAGGTGACATTGATGACAAATAACACCCAATGTTGCCTACAACAACAAAAATTTGGTTGGTAAATTTGATTACAACTGATAAGGTATCATAAACAAAATATAGAGAAAGAAAATCTAGCTACCCCGAATTACATGACGCAAGAAACAACTTATCATTTTGTTTATTTTCCACAAGTAGATCAACAACATATTGTTTTACTCTAATTGGATCAAGTTAAAATATGTATAGCTTATGGGGGAGATAAAAACAAAAATTTATTTGTCGATTGGCGCATGCACACCAACTTTTCATACAAATAGCTTCAATGAAAAAATAAAATTAGATTAACTACTAATAAATGTGCAAGTGATGCAAGTAAAAGAAATTAGCTCAAATAAAACATTTTATATTACCTAATGTATATGTTGATGACAGTAACACCTGACTTATCATGTTTCAAAAGTTCATATATGTGCTCTTTGTTAAGTAATTCTTTATAATAAAATCTAAAAATACATTTATCCATTTTTATGATTCGTGCATTTGTATATGTGTTCTCCATATGCCTTCTTAGTGTTATGTCAAGACACATACCAAATTGAGAGAGGCTTAGATGACTAATCTTGTCGAATAGCTGATTTTTCACGGACTAGTTTTTGCAATATGATAGATTTATATTTAGGCTCAACTTTCTTAAAATTTTATATAGCTTTTGCTTGAATCTGACAAAGTGTAGTTCAATTTGTTAGAATTTGTAGGAATCTAAAACAATGTGAAACTAAATACATTAGTGGTTGAATAAATATTTATTGACTATATATGTATATAATTATGGAGGAACTCCAAATACCTTACTAAAAGGATACAAATCATGGTATTTTCATTTTGCTTTATAAAACTAACTAATAAATAACTAATTCTACTAATAAAAGCAACTCAATTCAAGAAAATAAGTAATATTACAATAACGAAATATTCAACCCTAATGATGAGGAAATATGTTATAACAAAATTATTCATTTATATTGTTAAATAACTAATTAATTTACCACGAATCTACATTTGTGGTGTCACAAATTTATTTTTTGGCTCAACACTATTGTAACATTTTTGGTAGCTTTTGCTTGAATCCGAAAAAAAATGAGGTTGATCATTAGTTATTATATTAAATATAGTAAGATAATTATTTCATTTATAGTTGATGTATATCCTTTTCTAGTGAAGTGATTGACTCGTTGTGAGGTCAAACCTTCTTACCATTCCCTTTAGAGTTTGCAGGAATATAAATAAATGTGAAACTAAAGAAATTAGTTATCGAATAAATAATTACTGAAAAAATATATATGTACAAAATGTATGATTGATAGTACTGTTTTCAACATACCATATCTATGCCAACAAGATTTTTGGGTCATGCCACGTAACTAACTATTGCTTCTCCCAACAACTTCATATCTCCAGGCATAGGCAATGGTGCAAGTGGTTCCAAAGCAATCACACGTGAAATTTCAACGTAGCCAACAAGGATTGAATTATGGTGTTATACTTCTCCTAAAGTATTGCATAGCGTTCCTTTTCCAATCATACGATAAGTAAGGGAAAGATAAATAGAGCACACAAGATAAGACACCCTAAATCAATGGTTAATTCATAAATCAATTCAAGTACTTAGTATGTGAAACAATTAGATTGAATGAATTTCTTAATTCATTAAGTAATTCTTTCTATAAGACTTTTACGAGAAATGTTGCAACTATCATTTTCACTAGGGAAGTCTATATCACGTTCATACTCCGAAATATGTTTTTCTTTATTCTTTTTCACCAAATATGCAACTTACTATGTTAGATTTTTCAGCACATCTAGTACTTGCTTATTAGATGGATTTGTGTGCTTATCATGTGAAAAATAGCTTTTTGGAGTTACACCAAATCCTTTGCCCCTCACACGACTACAATACCTTGTACCTTTTCAAATATTTGATATCCAGTCGGTGCTAAAGGAGTACTAACTTCCTTTGATTTTCCATTGAATGTGTTTTTCCATCCATGATAATGATGACTAAAAGGTAAAAATTACGATGTCCAAGAAAGACATTCTTCTTACAATGTTTCAACTGCATCCAATTTATATTTTCTTCACATATAGGACATGCACACTCACATTTAATGCTATATCGTGATAAATTACCGTATGCTGGAAAATCATTAATTGTGCTGAACAACATATCCCTCAAATTGAAAAATTCTTTCTTATACCCATCATAAACTTCCACACCTATCCCCCGCATATTTTTTAAATCTTCAATTAAAGGAGTCGAGTATACGTCGATATCATTCCCTGGTTGTTTGGGTCTAGAAATTAATAGAGACAACTTCATAAACTTACACTTCATACATAATCATGGAGGTAGGTTATAAATTAACAAAATCATATGCCATGTGATGTGTGAGATGCTTTGAAGACCCTTGGGGATTTATTCCATCAGTAGAAAGTGCAAGTCGTATATTTCTTGACTCTCTCCCAAAATCATGATACTCGTGATCAAATTTTGCCTATTGTGGAGAATCTGCAGGGTGTTGAAACTTTCCATTTGCAATTCTTTCATATGCATGTCATGTCATGAGTTTTGAATCTTCTTCACTGCGATAAATATGCCTAAATGCTGGTATTATAGGAAAATACCACATGACTTTCACTGGAGTAGATTCTTTCTTCTTATATCGAGAGGCATTGCATTATGGACACACCTTTAGTAATTCATATTCGTTTCAAAATAAAATTGCAATTGTTAGGATAAGCATTAATCCTTTTGTAGCTCATGCTAATAGAGCACAAAATTTGTTTAGCCTCATAGGTTCGATTGGGAAGTTCATTATCATCTGGCAACATATCTTTTAGAAGGGTTAATAAGTATTTGAAGCTCTTATAAGACCTTCCATTACACGCTTTTAAGTGGTACAACTTTAATATCGCTGGCAATCTTGTGAATTTTGTACAACCATTAAATAATGGTTTTTCCACATCACCCAACATACTCTCAAACATTTTAGAACATTGTTGAAGATCTTCTTCAACTTCTTTTGCAATCTCATCAACTCGGTCCCCCTCATATGTATTTGTGTCATAATCATTTTATGCATATGTCGCACCATTCTTCAATTTAGTGTTCTCTCCTTTTTTTTTTCATCTTGTCTTGTCCGAGATGTATAGCATTGATCAATTCTATGCCATACTAAATATCCTTCCAATTGATCTGTTCTAACACGTTTTCCAAAACAACATTTTAAACAAAGATAAATAATTCGATTTGGTTCTTTTTCATTCTTCACTACAAATTCTTTCACTCCATTTTCATATTCTTTTGACAATCGATTGAAAGACATCCATTTCCGATCCATTGTTTCTATATCCACCAAACCAAATTGACTATAACATAAAGTTACTTAAAAGTTAGAACGATATGTCATTGTATAGTTATTGGATGTTTTTTTGTCTACTTTATTATAAATATACAATTAGGTAAAATCATTGTAGTCCAAAATAATTACACTATCCTAAAGTTAGAAATGTTAAGAAATATAAACATGAGAATTTTCTCACGAAATGTTAATTAATAAATTAGTTTTAATCTATTCTAATAAACATGGAGGTGTCTTTCTTTCCTAGTTTTTTTTTTTTTCTAATGAATCTAGCTCGAAATTCACAAACACACTTACCATTTGAGTCGTATTTATGATTTGTTTTCTAATTTTTAATACATGATATGAAAACCCCATCTGGTATTTTGAATATTTAAAAGTACCTTAAAAGTATCTAAAGTATCTCATACAAAGTCATATAAACGTAAGATCCACCACAAATTGATCCACTAAATGTAGGTAAAGATTCAAATTTTATTTAGGATTTAATTTGATTCGTTTTTGTACACGGATCAAATACAAGTGATTAAATATAGATAAATATAATAACTCTAATCGTTTCGCAAGAACTTCTGATATAATAATATTAACCAAATTGAAAGTTGAAATTAGAAAAAAAAGGTGTTTTAGATTTTTGTTTGACCATATTAGAAAAACGATTAATCCACTTATTTGAGTTTTAGACCTATAACAGATGTTATCAACGAGTTTAATTTCTAATTAGTGATCCTATTCCTATTTGACTATAGAATTGATCAAACAAGCATAATCAACTCAATGTGAATTCGATTTTTTTTACTGGATTAAGCGTCACAATTATTGATATATTATAATTAATGATCAAGCGTCGAAAAATTATAATTTAATAAATTAGAAACCAAATTTTGTCAAACAAATTTAATGGATCCTATTGACATTCAATTTAAGCAATTAGAATATAAATATAATCAAATAAACAAAAATAGAATCATGAAGCGAAATTGACAATGTAACTTGAATCTCAAGGTGTTGATAAAACTCGGAATTTGTTGATTATTCTTATGAAATTAGCCTTCCATGAAACAAAAAAGTGTTTATATCTTTCTGGTTCTGAATCCAAAAATTACAATGTCTAAGAAATGAAAGAAACTCCCAATATATAGTACTTGATTTTGGGCTTTAAAAACAAGTGGCCCACTACTTAAAATTAGTACAAAAGCCCAGATAACGAATTATGTAATATAGGCCCAATAAAGTTAAGCATTGGATTTTATTGCGATATAAAAGTTGTGACTCTTATTTTTGGCTTTTCAACGTCTGCTCACATGTGTCAATCGGATATTCAAAGCTCAAGTTATGACCTATAGAGCGAACAGGGGTCAAAATGCAAATAAAAAATTATAATTCAATTTCGATCCAAAGTTTAGAAACAAGCTAAACAATTATTTTAAGCTATAAAGAGCTTTTAAAGTACCATAGTAAAAATCTAGAAACATGTGCCCAAATGCTATGATCAAATTCCCCCACACTTAAGCTTTTCCACTCCAAGCAAAGCAATGCATGTGATCCCAAATATTCTCATAAATGCAAAGTGGTGAGAGAAAAATATTTTCTAGCTTAAGGCAATCATGAATAACTTTTTATCACAACCAAGGAAAACAAGAGGACAAGTTAACTAAAGAATACAACATAAGTGATAGAGTCCTCCCAAGATATAAAATTCTCTCAACCACTCAAAGTGTTTGAGCTATTGTTTACACTCAAAGCACATCATGAAAGCTAGCACGCTCTACCATAGGCTTGACAAGCCTCTAACATCTATATTTGAAACACATGCACGTAATGATCAAAAAGTCTTTATTCAAGTTGTAACGTGGCAAAGGTAAGGGTGAGATAATCTTTAGGAGACTAGGGCTAAAAATCAAATAGGATAAAGGAGTAATGATCAGGAGGGAAAAACAGCATTGAGAAGTAACTTAACAAAATATCATTGACTTTTATTCTCACACTCTCTTTGCTCACAACACAGCCATTTTTCTCATTCATTTTTTTGATATATATAAATTCTCTCTCTTCTTACTTTTATTTTTTTAAATTTGTTTTATTCTTTTTATTTTATTTTATTTTATTTAGTAAACTTCAAATTTAAATAAAAAAAGTTGAGCACCTCCTCTAAGGAAAGACTCCTTTATCCCCCAGGATTGAGTCAATTCATTGCTTTTCACTTTTAGGCTTGTAATGAGCTATATAACAAAGAATGGGATAATTATAAAGGGACTTAAACAAATGGATAATTATAGGGTAAACTAATCTGACTAGTAGTTTAGCAAGAAACAAATGCCTAGATCATTTCCATATATGCATATAGAGAAGAGTCAAGTCAAGTTCTAGTGTAACTAGCCATCATGAGTGAGCTAACACACAAGAGAAAAGAAGGTGGAAAAATGTATTCCATTCATAATAAGGCTCCAAATCTCACAAAGGTTAATGACCTGTCACTAATGATACACAATTTAGCATTTTTATCCAACTTATTTTACCAAGAATGCTAATATACTATTCAATCATGCCAGAAACTCAATATAATATATCTCAGTGCACCCACAAAATCTGATGAAAAAGCATGCAATACAATGCACATGTTTATTTATTTATTTATTTATTTATTATTATTATTATTATTATTATTATTATATTTTTTATTTTTTGAAATCCTACAACAAATAAAATCACAAATAATACCCCCACACTTAAATTACACATTATGCTCAATAAAAGTAACAAGTATAAAATAAGAGTAAGGAAAGGGAGCTCCCTATTCAAACTTCAGTGTAGGTAGGCTTTTCCAAGGAGAGTTCTTCTAAGGTAGTATCTTCAAGCATAGAGCTCTCATGGAATAGCTTGAGGTGTTGTCCATTTACTTTGAACACTTTGTTGGTGTTTTCACTTTTTATTTCCACTACACCGTGAGGAATAATGTTAGTTACAACAAAAGGACCAAATCACTTGGATCAAAGTTTCCCAACCTTAATTTTCATATGGGAGTTGAACAGTAAAACTTTTTGGCCAATGAAAAATTCCTTCCTAGAAACCATCTTATCTTGAAAGTACTTAAGTAGGCTTGGTTATCTTTTTTAAAAATTAAAATGACAACTAGATGTTAATGTATTTGTCGACCAAAGTGATGTATTCTAAAAAAAATCAAAGTTGTGTAGTGAGGATTTTAAAGTAATTAAATGATTTACATTAGAAAAAAAATTGATTAGTGTTCTTTAAGTAGTGAATTGAAAATTTGAGTATTCTTGAATAATATAACCTTGAAGTAAATTGCAAAATTTCCTATGTTTATTTAGTTAGCTCCTTGAGTCTCAAAAATAAATCAAGATTGTTCACACCAAGTTAACGATGTGTTGCAATTTTTAAGGAAAATAGATAGAAACAAAAATTTCACGGTTTTATTTTGGAATAAGTTTTAAAATAAAGTGGTAAATGAGTTGTTGTGTTATGTTTTAATTCAAAAGTATTTGAGTGGTAAAAATATTCTAAATTTTAAGGAAGTTAGGAAAATCTCCTCTAGTGATTTTTAATGGTGATATAAATTAAAATTTAGAGTTGTTTAAAGTTTGAAACCATATGAATTGTTATACTTGATTATTTAAGGTGTTTTAAACTAAATTTGGATTTAGAATATTTTTTGAAAGACTTTGATGAGTAAAAATGAGTTTTAGCCGAATTGTATATATATAGAAAGAGAGTGCAAAATTTTGTTTGAATGTTGGTTTTAAGTTGATTTGATGATTAAGGTGTTAAAAGTTATATCTATGTGGTTTTAGTGAAAACAATGTTTACATGTTTTTATTAAGAACCAAAAAGTTTTAGTCTTTAATATTAAATTTACAATTTCTATGAAGAGATTTAACTTTGAGAAACAAAGTTTCAAATTTTATGACTTTGAGAATAGTACGTATTTAAAAAAAAATAAGGGTTCAAACTTTGTATATCAAAAAGGTTTGAAGGATAACTATTCAATTTATGAACAAAATTTTAATCTTAAATTTTGAAGTTTAAAGTTATGACTTTTATAGTAAAGATGACAACTTTATTCTAAAATTTGAGGTTGAAGAAATATTTGGGTGTTTTGAAAGAAAAAAAATGATTGATTATAATTTTGAGTTTTAATATGTGGTTTTATTAGGAATAATGTTTTTAGTCAGATAGTTAAAATAAAATTTTGTGTTGATGAGGAGATGTGGTTTGTGTGTAAAAGTTTATATACAAAGCATAGTTGATAAATATTAAAGTTTCAAAAATGTCAAATTGGAAGTTTCAAAAAAATATGAAAAGAACTTTGAAAGAATTGTGATTTTGAGTAGTGAGAATAATGGAACCCTTAGTATTTGTGTTTTTGTTAAGATTTCTTGATACAAGTTTTCTACTAGTTTTTCAAATATTTTGAAATTTGTGAAGTAGATTGATGATTTAATCGAAATTTCAAATCGTGTTAGTATGTTTGTCTTTGATTTATTATGTTAAGAAAATATTTTGTTCTAAGTTGTTAAAGACAAAGAATGGAGTTGAACTTCAATAAGTTTGAAAAATAATTTAGAGATTTTCAAAGTATGGTATAAGTGTTTTGAAATTCATTGTCGCCAAAACACCTAAACCAATGTCTTTTTGAAGTTAGGAAATCTAATTAAGAAAATCTAAGAGAAAGCCAAACACTAATTGATTTGGTTAGTGGTTGGACCTAGGGTTGATTGTTTTAGAAACTTGTATTGTTTAAGTCAATTGATTGTTTTAAGGTACAAGGAAATTGAGAGGCGTCGTTGAAATCGCCGAATATGTTATGTTGGCATAGCATAAGTTCTTACTAATAAAGCATCGTCGAGGTAAGGACACTTTCTAATAATATTATATATGCTTGAATACAAAGTGTGTTTATATACATGTTCTCTATGCTAGTGATGAAAAAATGTGAACACGATTGTTTATGTATTAGATGTGATTACGTATTCATAATTGATAGCATATGTGTTTACTATTTGCTATAAATCTTATTGATGAAAAACTATCATGAGTATGCTCAATGGAAAAAGTGTAGAAATTATTAGTGTTTAATGAGTATTAAAAGTAGTCTTTTAATAACTGCATTTAAATAATAATTTTTGTGAAAGATTCAAAGTATACTCATGCATTTCATTGTTAGTGGTGATTTTGATGGGCCACGGGGTGGTATCACGTGATTGGAAGGTTCACCTTATCCTTGCAAGGATTTTTGAGTCGTGCTAGTATACAAGAGGCTACACCTTGGTAAATAGTATTGGTCCATGAGAGGTTGTACATTTATGATTTATGCCCCTCGATTAGGGTTTTGAAATTCTATAATCATGTGCACTAGCATATAATCATTGCATTGTGGTGCATTGGCACACGAGTCATGTTTACCACAACAATGAAGTCATCTTCAATCTTCAACTTCCCCTCCATCTTCTCAATCTCAACCACTTACTCAAGTAACCTCTCACATTGACTTTCAAATCTTTCAATTGAAAACCATGTTATTCTTCATGAATTCAATCAAAACATCATTGATGTGAAAGTGTTTATCATCTGATTCTTTAGATATAATTCTAGGAGGTAGAATTTGTTCCTAATTGATCTAGTGGTGGGATATAGTAATCAAAACAAGTTCTATTACTATGTCCTTCTCCGCAAAAGTCAAACTTAAGAGGCCGCATCTAAGGGTGATCTTTTAAAAATGTATCTCTCAAGATATGTCCCTCAATTATATGTAAATCAGCAGATATAAAGACAAGTATCATACTCTTCTAATAATTGTAGTAGAATATCATCATTACAATCTTTCGTGCTCTATAGCGAATAGTTATCTCTAACAAAGAAGAGACAAACCACTAGCACACGACATCAGCAAACTCAACAAGTAAAAATAGAAAATAAGAGAAAAATAGTTTTTTTTTTTCAAAATTAAATATAAAAGAAAAACAAAAAATTTCTTATAGGGCAAAATATTCCAATTAAGTAAATACATTATAACTCAATGTGATATGGCAATCCCTGGCAATCGCGCCAAAAACTTGATAGCATTTCAACAAGTGTACTAAATCGTTGCAATTAATAATTAAAATGATAGTACCGAGTGTCGAACTCAAGAATTATGTTATACTATCAAATTATATTTAGTTAGGACTGTGCAAAAAATTCGGTTATGAGACCGAAATCCAAAACCGGATCCAAATTCATTTTAAATATTTGATTAAAATAATATGGTTATAATCCAATTTATTTATCAATCGGTTGGATACCCACTTATATTTTATATTTGGATTTGGTTTTTATCTAGTTTTTATTCATTCAACTCCCAAAAATCTTAAATCTCTAAAACTCCAAAGCGATTCTGATTTTGTCATCATCCCACCGACCTTCCACCTTTCAGCAGTGTTTTCCGACAATTTATTACTAACTTCATTAAAATATTACTAATTTCATTTAATCAGTTTCTTATTACTAACCAACCATATTGTATGATAAATAGTTAATGAATTAAGATATTTAATGTTGAGGAAGACTAAAATATGATAGACTAAATATTTTAAATATAACTTCTTAAATTACTGATTTTTAAAGGATAAATTTTCTTCAAAATATTACATTCATATGTTACGTTGGAAATGATATTGAGATTTAGATATTGCTCAAACTTAACTTAATTATAAATGCTCAAGACAAAAATTAATGTATTAGATCCATTAGATATTTTAAATTTACTAAATTTTGTGGTGGTGGTGGTGTCTATCTTGGTGTTGGAAGCAAACTTTCAAGTGTTTGTATTTTTTACGATTTTACTACGGTGCAGTAACTATTAAATTTGATCGAATAAATTTTCAAGTGTTTGTATTTTCTTCAATTTTAGTAATTAGTAATTTATTAAACTAGTATGAATCAAAATCAGTGTTCTTAATTGAGTTAGTAATAAATCAATTTTAATCACAAGTTATTATTATAAGCAATTGAACATGTTCAATTTTAATCACAAGAGAAAGCAATTGTATGGTTGATGGATGTTTTTTATTGAGCTTTCATTTTGTAAAAATAATCGATTTTTAAAAACCAATAATCAATTTTTAAAAATAACCGATTTTTAAACTATAAATAAGTAATTTTTTAAAAAATAAATATTAAAAAATAATCAAATTTTAATCGATTTTGAAATTGAACTTTAACTAATTCTAACTCTGGAAGCAAATCTGTAGGTGAAGAAATAGAAATACTTTTTAATTTGACTCGTTTTAAATTAATTATAAATATAAATGATTTCTTAAATAAAAATCATAACATCTCTCTAAAATTGAAATCCGTTAGTAAAGTAAATGCAAATCTAACTAAAAAAAATTAATACTCTAAAAATTGATATTATTAAACTTAAGATAAAAAAAATTAACTCTAAAAAATAATTTGTCTTCAAAACCTATAGAAAATGCGATATATATAATAGTCTAGAAAGAAGAAAGTTTGCCTATGTGCCTTCAATCTTTAATTCTTTTATTTTTTTATTTATTTGTTCTTGTTGAAATGACAAACTTCTTGTAAAATTATTATTATTATTATAATTATTAATTATTGATTTGTTTCTCTATTGGCAAATAGAAATTTATTTATGTTTGGTTTATTCTAAATTATTTTATTAATTATAATTTTAAATATAATCACTTTTTTTAATATATTTTTATTTCTATGATTGTAGAAAATATCAAGTGAGAACTATCCTAAAAAAATTCTAATGTTTTCTATAAATACCAAGTGGATGTTATTTTGTCATTAAATTTAAGAGTAATCTAATGTTTTAATTTGTGAGTGTGTATGTGTATGTGTTATATCTGTTTCATGTAATTACATTATATCTTTATTGCTTTTATTTTATTTTATTTTTTTGTTATTTTTTAGCACAAATAATAATATTCAAATAAATTTATTTTATGTATATACTAATTAAAATACATAATATTTGTAGAATAAAGTAAAGATGGTATTAGGACAAGTGTAACAAATGTCATTTAATCATAAAGTTTAGGTAAATATAATATTTTTATTAATAAAAGTAATCTTGTTATTATTATTATTATTTGTTAATGTTAATGTTATTTTATTATTTTATTTTATGATTATTAATTAAATTATACAATTTTCGTTCATTAACTATTATTACTTTTTTTAGGAGTAGTTTTTCATTATTACTCCTATTAGTTTTTTGTTTTGAAAAAAAGAAAGACCAAGTAAACAAATTAATATTATTTTGTGTAAAATATTTTTGGGATAAAGCAAACATATCAAGTGTGAACTAGATCAAGTCAAACAAATTACCAGATCTTTTTGAAGTCACGTGTTTCTTTTCTAATTAGAGTCTTTTGAAGTGCCATTTTTTCTTATTCTCTCGTCCTCATCAATTATTTATCTCTCTCCATTCTCTTGCCTTTCATTTATTCCTCGTTTATGTGGCCATAAATTGTAATTCTAATTTATGTCAGCCCAAAAATTTAATCAACTAATTTGTATTTTCAGATTTTTAATTCATCGTTGAAAAAATATAATTGTTATTATTCCTTTTTCTCATTCATCCATCCTATCTAAGATCTTCTATTTATAAATATGATGAATTTCATTAGTACTAAGCTGAAGAGTGAACCTCGATATGAAATGCAAGGTGTTTTTTCCATTGTTGTGCGGTCCAAGTTGAGACAGCCCTGTGGTCATAGTGGAAATGTGTAAGGTTTTTTATATTGTATTTTTTTTTAGGCTTAATTGCACTTTTGGTCCCCCTATTATAGGTGAAAATTGAAAGTAGTCCCTCCATTTTGTTTGTCTTCAGTTTTAGTTCTCCAAACAGAATTTGAGGTCAAATCATGATAAGTTGTCATTTTTTTAATGACATGTCAATAAATAGGTGACGTGACAAATACTTACGTAGAATAAACTTATTATTATATTATTTATGATTAAAAAATATAATTTTTATTTTCAAAAATCATTTTAATAATTGTGAAATATTTTTAAAAATATAATTAAATTGTTAAAATTAAATTAAAATAAAATTGCAGAACCCTAAAGCCCCAAACACATGAAATGAAGATCGTATAAAACCTTTCGTGGGGGGTTCAAGAGATCTGCATAACATGCTAATGTAGTGCGCACTGTGCAAGGACCAGGGAAATGAGGTAGAAGAGAACCACCTAGGGAAGTGCCATCCTCATTATCAGTGTGAAGAGAAAACAACAAATCTAAATTCTGACCCAACAACTTCCCAGCTTCTTCAACAGTTTCATCACAATTCTCAGCATAAACCCCACATGGTTACCAGTTTCAAATCTGGGAAGATCGAACATAAGCCATCAACAGATTAAAAGTACAAAATACTCGGAACAGGATATGCTAGTAGCCATATAAATAGAGATGGCAAAATATCAATTTATAAACAGAGAAGATGAAATCGAACACGACGACGAAAACAAAACAGAGACCACGAACACGAAGATGAAATCGGAATCGGATGATGATGAAGAAAACGAACAGGAACAGTTGCACGATTTGGGGCTTTAGCTTGAAACATGTTCATACAAATTTGGAGCTTTAGGGTTCTGCAATTTTAATTTAATTTAATTTTAACAATTTAATTATATTTTTAAAAATATTTCACAATTATTAAAATAATTTTTGAAAATAAAAATTATATTTTTTAATCAGAAATAATATAATAATCAGTTTATTCCACGTAAGCGTCTGTCACGTCACCTATTTATTGACACGTCATTAAAAAAATGACAACTCATCATGATTTGGCCTCAAATTCTGTTTGGGGGATTAAAACTGGGGACAAACAAAATTAAGGGACTACTTTCAATTTTCACCTATAATAGGGGGACCAAAAGTGCAATTAAACCTTTTTTTTAATATATAAAATATGTTTTAACTTTTAATATATATTCTTAAAATTCTCACTTAGTCTTTTTTTTTTCTTTTCTATCTTCAATTAACGTGCATCCCGTGTCAAGTTCGTGATACATTATTAATAAAATTATTTTATTTAAATTATTTTTAAAAAAATTAATTAAAGCTATTTGATTTATGTGGTATATATTATAAGTAAATATTGTCAAGTATCTGTTAGATTATTGCGTAAATAAATATAATTTTGATAAAGTAGTTTTTTTTAATAAATTTGATTTATGCACCATTGTTATGATCATATTATAATGTAGTTTTCAATATTATATTTTTGTGTTACTATCTATAATATATTGGATGAAATGTACATAAAGTAATCTATTTAATTACATATCGTAGTATTTATAATTCATTATTATTATTATTATTATTATTATTATTATTATTATTAGAACTAATAATTGTTTAAATGGTAGAAAGACGAAGGTTGAAATGGTTAATTCACAAGGAAGTTGAAATTAAATTGGACAAGTGAAAATGTTGAAGAAATTAGACAAAGTTGCATAAATTACATGTGAAAATGTTGAAGAAAGAATCTAAGATTGAGAAAATTTAGATAAGTATGGCATCCGTGAATTAATTAATTACATCATTTAGGAACCCCTTGTTTTTTGAATAGCATTTTGTCTCTATTTGTTGCTATTGATGTTGATTTTCATCTAATTATATTCGTTAAAGTATTTTCAATGAAAATTTAGATTTCTTAGAGCCTCTGATTTTTAGTTATACTACTAATGAACATACTTTTTTTTTTTAAGAATTTAATAAACTATTAGTCTTTCATTCTTAAAATATCTATAAATGTAAACATATAAATCAAGCATGATTTATCCTGTATCTCAACCAATATCTTTACATAAATAGACACGTGATTATCTCTCAATTTATTTTTTCTTAAATAATATTTTTTTTCTTAGATGGAATATTAATTCTAAAATTCACACGTATAATTATTTTTTTGAAAAATCGATATTAATAATTTTGTTATTTTATTGAAAATGAAGATGAAACCAACAATCTTCTTATTATGTTTTATCAATTTGTATAATAAAATATAATAACAAGTAATATTTACGAAGTATTTTTTATATCACAATTATTGTGTGAATTGATAAATTAATTTTAGAAGGTGCTTTGATTTATTTATAAGTGTATATATTTAAAATCAACAATATTTCATGTGACGCACGAACGAACATATTACTTCCTTTAATTTAAAAAACACTTTCATATTATAAACCAAATAAATTAACTATTGTTAGATCAAAATTTAGTTTAAATGTCTTTTATAAAACCGAAAAAAGTAGTTGACAACCCATTTTATTTGGACATAGACATACTACTTTTACTCTTTCCAACAATTGTCTTTCCTTTATTAGTATATTCCTTGATTTGCTCCTTCATTTTTTAAATAACCGTGCACATCACCTATGTATCAACCATTAATTTGTTTGCTAGATTATAAACCTCCAAATTAAGGATATAATCGCTTAACAGTTAACACGACAAACCACGATCCCTTAGAATTAGTTGCTCCATGATTCTTCACCTTTGCACAATAAGTCAATAACCTAATTATATTTCTTTGTTTATTTTACATCATAGTATCTTCTTTCAATATCAAATTTCGTATTAAACAATAATTAGTTAGTTAATTGATTTAGTAGTCATATTAACTAATTGTTATTTATTTGTTATATAAATTTTAAGTATCATTGAACAATTATCTCATTATTCAATATATTTTTCTCTCATTTTATTATTTTTATTCAGAATTTTAATATGGTATCAAAAAAATAATTATTTAACTATTTTTTTTTTTAAGCTTTTTTTGAAAAATTTTTCATTGAAAGTTAATTACTTTATTTTCTTTATTTAATTCTTGAATAATTTATTTATTCTTCTTCTCTCTCAAATTTTAAATTAAAATTATCTCACCGTGATAATAAAAATAAAAATAAAAAATCCATAAGAAACAAAAAAAAAATCATTACCGTCTCAAAGATTCTTGGTTAAATGGTGCAAAGCGTGGACAAAATGGTAAATCAACATCCGCAAATGGTTCAAGTAATGGAAATTTGATCTATGTAGGAGCTGATGGCAGAGGTGGTGGCAGAGTCAAAGTTCTAAGGACAAGGAAAATTTCCAGCTTCAAAAGATTGAAGATTACACCTATCAATTTAAATTTCTTTCAAAATTCTTGTTAAATGCTTACTAAGAACATAAAAATTTGATGATATAATTTTATTTATTTATTTTTATAATTTGTTTAATTGATATTTTAGTTTATATCCATAAAAAAAAATATGTAACGTAGTCAATATATTTCAATATTTCTTTTTGGTAATTTTCAAACTAAAACAGTTGTAAACACTTTTTCAGCTTGCTAAGTGATATTAAATAATAGTTAGTCAGTTAATATAAGTAGTTATATTAACTAATTGTTAATTATTTGTTATATAAATTTTATGAATGATTTGATGCAATTGAACAATTATCTCAATATTCAATATAAATTTATTTTATTTTATGATTTTTATTTAAAAAGTTATATCATTTTGTTTTCACATTTGTGACAAGTAAAATTTCTTTAAGTCAATTTTTATACTTTATTTCACATATATCGATATTATTAAATTTATCATCGTATTTAAAGTTTGATTTCAAAACTTTAGAGTTGAATATAAATTTTTAATTGTAATTATATAATCTTATTGATAATACACTAAAATAAAATTAGACATCGATAAAAAATAACTACTTGCAACATCATAATATAATTATTAAATTCTTAAAAATGTCTTTTTTATAACCACCAAATTAACAATAGAGTTTAGTTTATATTCAATAAAATAATAAAAAAAAATTATATAGATATTGAATCAAATCTTACCATTTAAATATATCATAACATAATTTAATCAATTATATGCATAAAATATTTTCCATTTTTTGTGTGCATAGAGATGAAAATGTTCCAATATAAGTAAAGTAATTACTTAATCTTTACCTGGCATTTACATACTTTAATCTAAGATCAAGTGAATGACATGGCATGGCATGATTCTATTTGCAAGACAAAAACATAAGATAAGTAAATCCTCTAACGGCAACAGCTTAGTTACAGTTACTGAATTGTCCGTGTTTCGTTTCAACTCCAGCTGTTATGTCGTGAAAAAGTCCACCCTTCCTTCTATGAAACCTTACTTTTAAAATGGTAAAATATTTATCTGATACTTTATATTCGTATTTTGTATTTTCATCATCTTACATGATATTATAATAAAATTTATGGTGAAAATCTATTTTATTTTATGAGAAAAAGTATAAGATCCAATATAATATTTGAGAATAATAAAAGTAATTTTTAGTATCCGAAAAAATTAAATTAAGACAATTTTGTTTCTATTTTCTTTATATTTTGTTTGATTGATTGACTAAGAAAAATTAAAAAAAAAGTGAAAAAAGAGAGAAAAAAAAACAAATTGATTATTTAATACTTTTATATAAGAGAAAATGAAGAAAGAAAAAGTATGTATTTATAAAAATAACATAAATGTGTAAAAATTAAATATGATAAAAAGAACCAAAACAAATCAAACATGAAAGATTCTTGCAAATTATTTGGGAGATATAACGTGAACAGTAGAATGAAGTGTTTTAATTTTTTTAAACATTTGTTGCATAATAAAACAATTCTTAAAGCAAAGGATAAACAAAATAAGAAAAAATAGAAGGGTGATGTGTGATAGAAACAACGATAAAGGTTATTGGTTAGGTATCTGACATTGTTTTTATGTTTATTTAAATCTTAATTCAATTAAATGTTTAAGAAGGTGTGTGACATAAATTCCCTTAAACAAAATTTAGATATGATTAAAATTGATAAAAATAAAATAAGTATTTTATTTCAATTGAAAAAAATTAGAAAATATAAAGAGAGTAAAAATATAGTATTGTAGTATATTAAGTTGAATTTTTTTTTCTTATAGTTATATAATTTTTATATATTTATTGTGATTTATTTTTCTTTATCTATTTTAGAATTTTTTAATGATTATAATAAAATATTTA
>JBBPBS010000693.1:4795465-4851340 GCA_037974835.1 Cicer judaicum
TTCTCTAATATAATTTTATTTTAAAAATATTAACAATGGAATTCACACACTAATATAAAAATAATATAATAATTCAAGTTTAAATTTAGACCTCACAATATTAAATATCAATCCATTCAAAATATATTAATTAAATTCTCTTATATAACGGAGTGTAATTTTCTATATTTAGTGACTTTCTATTTATTTCTCTTAATTATTTTCTTTTATTTAAATATTTTTTATAAATGAATTTTAATCATTAATTTTATTCTAAAATATACTATAGTCATCAAAGACATCCATCAATAAGGATAAATAATCTATTTTCCTAATATAACAAGAAGGAGGATTTAAATTTTATCCCAAAATACTAATATAACACTAACAATTACTAGCATTTGCATATTAAAAAAAAACACTTCAACCAAATTTTTTCAGCTTATAAAAAATAAAAAATCTATTAATGTTTAGATATTTTGTAACCGGTTGTTGTATTTTATAATAAAAAAATATAAAGTGATTGATGTATATGAACATAATGCAGCTCATATGAGAGAAGTTTGTTCTGAGCTTACACTCTTGTTAACCTGTCGGTGGCTTCATTTCATTTTTAGTCAATTAATTTCGTAGTTACACTGTCACTTTCCACATCTCTAACACATTTCTTTATCTATTTATTTACAGCTATACATACACATGCACACACCTTAGAGAGAAAGAGAGAGAGAGTAACGAATTTTTGTTCTATTGTGACGCTCTTTTTTTTTTCTTTCTCTTTCTGTCGGTCAATTTGATTGGATCCAACTCTTTATTATTATTATTAACTTCTCAATCTTTACTTATTCTTCTCATCAATATTTCATTTCTTCGTTCAAACTTTTCAATTAGGGTGCTTTTATTTCTCTCTCTTTCTCATTGAATTTTTCAATTGAGGGACATTTTGATCTAGTTTTTGGCTCAGGTTCTTCTTTGAGGTAAACTCTTTGATGCAATGTTGTTAAATTTTGGATTTATGATGTGGATAGGGAAGAAGATATAAACATGAAAATTGTGTATTTTTTGCTCAAGTGGATTTAATTTTTGTTCACTGTTCAGTTAGTTCACTGTGGATTTATGTTTTGTTTTGTTAGAATTAGATCAACTTTTTGTAATTAATTAATGAGAATTCAAAAGATCTGAACTTTATTTTTTTACCAATTTTGCTAACTGTTATAATGCTTGTTGGAATCTAGTGATCTGATTTATTGTTTTCTTGTACAGATCTGAGCTTTAGTTTATATGCAAAAGAAGGAGGTGATTCTGAAGTTGGATTAGAGAAGAGAGGAGTCTTACAATTATTTAAAGTGATGTGTGTAACTTGTTGAGCTTGAATTGAACTACTATTTGATTCCTTAGTGGCGTCTGGGAAGAGCTAAGTAGGAGACTATGATGGACTCAGAAGGGGAAGCTAGGGTGAGTTTTAAATTTTAATGTGAAATTTCCTATGTAAACACGGACACTTCAGATCGAAGAGACGTGTATGGTGGTGTCAGTGTCTGATACTGACGCAACACTAATATATGTTGACGCAACACTAATATATGTTGACGCAACACTAATATATGTTGACACAACACTAATATATGTTGTTACAGTCGACACTTTCATTTTCTTAAATTATCATCGTGAGTGTCAAATATTGTGTCTAGTGTCTGTGTTAGAAGAAGTTGTTGTTTGGTTTATAGTTATGATTCGTTGGTGATCACTAACAAATTTTGGAACTGCTTGCAATACTCAGGAAAAGGCAATAAAGACGTTGGGTAGTCAAGAATGCCAGATATGTGGTGATAATATTGGTGCGACTGTTGATAGCGATCCATTCACTGCTTGCGGTGTTTGTGCTTTCCCTGTCTGCAGGGCATGCTATGAGTATGAAAGGAAGGATGGGAATCAGTCTTGCCCCCAGTGCAAAACTCGGTATAAGAAGCTCAAAGGTAAAATAAGGATAAAGTCTGTTGTCTATCATAATGTAATTTTCAACATTCTTTAAGTATATAGTTAAAGTTTCAAAAGACAAAAGAAACAAGGTTTTGATGTGCCTGAAAATATGAAGTTTTCTTGGCAGCAAATTGACCTCTTTCATATGATATGAACTGAATGAGAAAGATGCTAGGCTCTTATTTTATTGAAGGTATATCCTTTTGCTTAAAAAGAAATTTCTCAATGAACATATGGGTCCTTCTATAGCTAATTTCCCAGTTCTCTACTCTCGGAATCGATGAAGGACAGTACTGTAGGTGCAGGTTGTGGTTGTTTCCCTACCACTATTAATCTGTGCCATTACCTTTTACTCAAGTTAAATCACTGAAGTGTTTGTATAGATAGTTCATAGAAGAATTTATTTATATTTGATTACCTATTCCAACTGTTTGATCTATAATATGCGACTAATTTTTGGCTAAAAAGACTGGCTTCGTAGTTTTTAACTTATTCTAGGTTGGTTGATCTACATAGTGCAAACTGCAACTCAAAATCATAAAATAATTAGATTATTGTAAGCTAATAATTTTATTTTCCCTTTTGTTTCAGCAGCACTAAGATTGTGTACATCTAAGTTAAATATTATTAATGCACGCAACGTATTTTCATGATTTCATGTTTGTGATTTTCCTATACCATTTTTAATGTAACTAGTAGTTACCCTGCTTATTTAATTGATTTCAGGTAGTCCTGCAATTCTTGGAGACCGGGATGAGGATGGCGGCGCTGATAATGGTGCCAATGACTTCAAGTACAATTCCGAAAACCAGAGCCAAAAGCAAAAGATTGCAGAACACATGTTGAGCTGGCAAATGGCATATGGGCGAGGTGAGGAGGTTGATGCTCCAAATTATGATAAGGAAGTTTCTCACAATCACATTCCTCGGCTAACCGGTGGACAAGAGGTTGTTCAACTAGTTTCCTTGATGATACTTTTTTCCATCCCATCACCCTATCCTTAAAAATATCAACTTGAACAAATATCTCTCAACAGATTTTGAATTTAAATTACTTTGCTATATCTTCATTTTTCAGGTATCGGGAGAATTATCTGCAGCCTCACCTGAGAGGCTGTCAATGGCATCTCCTGTAAATGCTCGTGGGAAACGAGTTCATAATGCTCCATCATATTCATCTGATTTGAATCAATCACGTAACTCCTCTACCTCTCAATCTATGCACATTCTCATATAGTGTCATTGTTTACCTAGCTAATCCGATATTTATTTTGTGTTTCTTTATATTCTTCGTGCAGCAAATATCAGGGTTGTTGAACCAGGATTTGGCAATGTAGCATGGAAAGAAAGAGTTGATGGCTGGAAAATGAAGCACGATAACAAGAATGCTGCTCCAATGAGTACAGGCCAAGCTACTTCTGAAAGAGGAATTGGAGATATTGATGCCAGTACTGATGTGCTTATGGATGACTCCTTGTTGTGAGTACTTATATATTTCTTTATAAGAATGTGTGCTGCTTCATTTCTGTTGCAAGCCTCATTGCTCCTATCTCAGTTGGTATCAGTGATACTATCATGTTTTTCAGCAGTTAAGAATCTCATTTAGTAATATATCATTCGTGACTGATACATGGAGAGTTTATTATCCAAATTTTGTTGTAAAATATTCTCTAATGACTGTATTAGATAAGCAAATTCACTGAGTTGTGTCTCTTTTGATGAGTTCAATGCATGTCCCTTGTTTTTAGGTTTCAGTACTAAACACTTTGTTTTCATAATGCAGGAATGATGAAGCACGACAACCTCTCTCCAGGAAGGTTTCTGTTCCATCTTCTAGGATAAATCCATACCGTATGGTCATTGTTCTGCGGCTTGTTATCCTCTGCATTTTCTTGCATTACCGAATTACAAATCCCGTACCCAATGCTTTTGCGTTGTGGTTAATATCAGTTATATGTGAAATTTGGTTTGCTGTATCTTGGATATTGGATCAGTTCCCAAAATGGCTTCCTGTGAACCGCGAAACATATCTTGACAGGCTTTCACTAAGGTAGAGCCTTGAGTTTTGACTCTCGCCTTCTGTATTATAATGAAATCATGTTTATACTTTATAGTTTTTCTTATGTTATGATAATATTCCTTTTATTTCATAGAGCTAGTTTTGGCAAACTTCTCAACAAGCACTTGCAGAAATAGACATATTTAAAGAATCTTTGCAATCACTACAAGTATTTTTAATATTGCACAAGTTTGCTTCTTCATCTCAATTTGTTCATAAACTTACTCATTTAACTTCTTCGTAGATTATATCAAATACATTTTTGTGGGGGAATAACTGTACGCATATTTTATTTAAGAAACTTTCATAACCTAGAAACTAATCCAAACTGATGTGTGTTGCAGATATGATCGGGAAGGGGAACCGTCACAGCTAGCAGCAGTTGACATTTTTGTCAGTACTGTTGATCCGTTAAAGGAGCCCCCACTTGTGACTGCCAATACTGTACTATCCATTCTTGCTGTTGACTATCCAGTGGATAAGGTTTCCTGTTATGTCTCTGATGATGGTGCTGCTATGTTGACATTTGAAGCTCTTGCCGAGACATCAGAATTCGCAAGGAAATGGGTTCCTTTCTGCAAGAAATATGCAATTGAACCCCGCGCACCTGAGTGGTATTTTTCTAAGAAAATTGACTACTTGAAAGATAAGGTCCATCCATCATTTGTCAAAGATCGCAGAGCAATGAAGGTAAAGAAAATTGACTTGCAAATTGATTGTATTGTAATTATTCTTCTGTCTTCTTATGCGTTTGTGCTACTCTGCAAGCCATGCTTCTTGGCACTTATCAACATCTTTTAATGCTTAGTCCTCTTTGTTTCACAGAGAGAATATGAAGAGTTTAAAATTCGTGTCAATGGACTTGTTGCAAAAGCAATTAAAGTTCCTGAAGAAGGATGGGTGATGCAAGATGGTACACCTTGGCCCGGAAACAACACCAGAGATCATCCAGGAATGATCCAGGTAGTTTAATTATTTATTTATGTTTTTAGTTGGTGGCATTCTCATGACAAGTCCGTGAGAGGTAGGTGTCAGCTCAGCGGTTAGAGTTTAACTATGTAGTTTCAAGAGACGGAGTTCAAACTCTCTCGGGGACGGTTATAAAATGGCTAATTGTGCAACTTTAATTAATAAATTTTCGCCCTTCCCCAGTTTTTGTTTTTTGAATTATCATGACAGATAAAATCATACAATGGCCTTTTTCTGCTTCATTCACTGTTTTGTTTTTCCTCAAGTTTTTCATGTACCTAGATGGATTAAATGTTAAAGGAGTCAACCTTGGTGTATTACCTATCGTTTCTAATGTTTACTCTAGTGATTTTCTTAAAAACTAGTTTACTTTTGTAAATAATATTATATATTCAACTTTTGACAGATGGCATGTTTTAAGCTGTGTGTTTGTTAGATTTTAGTTGGAAGTTTTAAGCATTTCATTTACTAAGTTCCTTTCTCTATCTGCAGGTTTTCTTGGGCCAAAGTGGAGGACTTGATACTGAGGGTAATGAACTTCCGCGTTTAGTCTATGTTTCTCGTGAAAAGCGTCCAGGGTTCCAACATCACAAGAAGGCCGGTGCCATGAATGCACTTGTGAGTAACTACAGAAAATGCTTACAAATGGACCTATTGGTGATACATATCTCACCAGTGTACTTATCTACCAGTGTACTTATCTCACTATTGGTGATACATATCTATTTCAGGTTCGAGTATCAGCTGTCCTTACAAATGGACCTTTCTTATTGAATCTTGATTGTGATCATTACATAAACAACAGCAAAGCCTTGAGGGAAGCTATGTGTTTTATGATGGATCCCAACCTTGGAAAAAATGTTTGCTATGTTCAATTTCCACAGAGGTTTGATGGTATTGATAGAAACGATCGATATGCCAACCGTAATACTGTTTTCTTTGATGTAAGTATCTTACAGGACATTCATTTAGGTTTTAGGTAAAATATTTTTCATTATGATATTCAACTTCTTGCGGGACAGGCCACCCCTTATTGTCATGAATCATCTACTGCAAAAGTTTAAGTTATTAGGTGATGACATGTGAATGGTTTTATATCAAACATGTCTCCTCATGCAAGAGCCCTTTGAGCTCAAAGTGTGGGGAAAAACTTTCACACCCCCCAATATCACTTTGGGTGTACGCATTTGGAAAAAAATGTGAATTTAATACCACCCCGAAACATTTGTGGTTTTTCAGAAATGTGAGGGTGTGGAAAGTTGTTCTCCAGAACGTGGACAGTGTATAGGCCCATGAACATTTTTCATGAAATTCATCTTATGTTTTAAAGGCTTTGGAACCTTGTCATGGACATACTTTCCCAAAAGCTTAAGCTATTAGGTGAATACATTATACCTAAATGGTTTTATATCTAATACACATTTTCCCCAACTTGTCTCTTTTTGTACAGATAAACTTGCGAGGGTTGGATGGCATTCAAGGCCCTGTTTATGTCGGTACTGGATGTGTCTTTAATAGAACTGCTTTATACGGTTATGAGCCTCCTATTAAACCCAAGCATAAAAAGCCTGGATTTGTTTCTTCGCTTTGCGGTGGAGATAGAAAGAAGAGCTCGAAATCTAGCAACAAGGGCTCAAAAAAGAAGAAATCTAGCAAGAATGTTGATCCAACTGTGCCTATCTTTAGCCTAGAGGATATAGAAGAAGGGGTGGAAGGTAGGATATGCATTTTGGATATATTTTCTTGATGCATTTTGTCGATAGTTCTAATCTTCTATGAGTTAAAATATTTCTGCCACTTGTAGTTATATGATGATTTTGACATCTCTTATTGCTATTCCATTGCTAAAAAGAAGAGTACAACACATAACTTCTAGATTCTGTTGAACCTTGAACTTCATCAATTCTTAATTATATTATAAATGGATTGGCTCATCTGTGAAATTACATGTAACTTATTTTTCCCGATTATTTAGAAATTACATGTAACTTTGTACACCAACTTATTTGGGTTTTCAATTTTTTTCACTTTATTAATACAACCATTTTATAAAGGTGCTGGATTTGATGATGAGAAAACACTACTCATGTCACAAATGAGCCTTGAGAAAAGGTTTGGTCAGTCTGCTGTTTTTGTTGCCTCTACACTTATGGAAAATGGCGGTGTTCCTCAGTCTGCAACTCCAGAAACTCTCCTCAAGGAGGCAATTCATGTTATCAGTTGTGGTTATGAAGATAAATCAGAATGGGGAAGTGAGGTACAAAACAGAATGACACTAATCCATTACTTTTGATGCTTTTTTATGTTTCTTGTTCAATCTCAACTCATTTTCAGCTTATTGCCAACATATTTGTGCATTAAGAGACCAAAAATCCAATAAATTAAACTTAAATATGAAGTAGGTCAGGTTATCCTCGACGATAATATGGATAGTTTACTACAAAAAATAGGATGAATTTTTCCTATTTATTATCTTTGAACATAATCATTATCTGTCTTATATTCCACAGATTGGATGGATCTATGGTTCTGTCACAGAAGATATTCTTACTGGATTTAAGATGCATACCCGCGGTTGGAGGTCAATATACTGCATGCCGAAGCTTGCAGCATTTAAAGGTTCAGCTCCTATCAATCTTTCCGATCGTTTGAACCAAGTGCTTCGATGGGCTTTAGGTTCAGTGGAAATTCTAGTAAGTCGGCATTGTCCCATCTGGTATGGTTATAATGGAAGGCTAAAGTGGCTCGAGAGGTTTGCCTATATAAACACCACAATTTATCCAATCACTTCCATTCCCCTTCTCATGTATTGTACCTTGCCTGCTATCTGTCTCTTGACTAACAAGTTCATTATTCCTCAGGTTTGTGATTTCTTCTTAAACAAAATATAGTATATAGCTTGTTCCTTTTCTTGCAGTCTTAATTTGGATACTGTCCTTAATGATAATTATTTAAATTTTCATGCATTACCTCATTATGGTTATGGATGGTTTATATAACTAAAAGCATAATAAATAATAATATCAGAGAGAGGGAGAGAAACAGGAAGAGTGGAAGAGAAGTAAGATAAAAACCCATTCATCATTTATTATAAACCAAGAGATAAAATGATTGGCAATAGGAGGACTTACAGTTGCAAAGGGACAAAGCTATCAATGTTGTCTAGATTCAAATTAGCAACATGTTGACTGCGAGAATTGGCCACATGTTTATCAAAATATAGATAATTTTCAAATGTTCTAGTTTTATGGAAGAATTACAACACAGGATAGTGTAAATATTTTTATACGTAATTAACCAAATGAGTCACTGACAATGTCCATAGAAGATAGCAGTTTCCTAAATTGCGGTTGCAGTTATTTTGTGATCCTTGATATTGCGGCAAAACGCAACTGATGCGGCTGCAATTGCAGTTGTGGACTGCAATATATCTTGATTAAGAATTCTTTTGGTTAGTTTGTCCTGAAATGGAAAATACATTTAAGGATGTCATACCTTGTAATTCTCCCAGAAGCTGCTTTCACTTCTGACATGAAACTTTGAAACTGGTATTCTTGACCTTGTAAATTGAAATGTCTCATATCATATGTGAACATATAACCTCTGAAAATGTGATCCTGTGTGACACTGTTCTACACTTTATTTTAGAACATACTGTAACTTTTTCTTTTTTCATTTTGCTTGCAGATTAGTAACATTGCAAGTATATGGTTCATATCTCTCTTTCTTTCCATTTTCGCAACCGGTATCCTAGAGATGAGGTGGAGTGGTGTTGGAATTGACGAATGGTGGAGAAATGAACAATTTTGGGTTATTGGTGGTGTTTCAGCTCATCTTTTTGCTGTTTTCCAAGGTTTACTCAAAGTACTTGCTGGAATTGACACAAACTTCACTGTTACCTCAAAAGCATCAGATGAAGATGGAGACTTTCAAGAACTATACATGTTTAAATGGACAACCCTTCTCATTCCACCAACAACTCTTCTCATTATAAACCTTGTTGGAGTTGTTGCAGGAATCTCCTACGCCGTTAATAGTGGCTACCAATCATGGGGTCCACTCTTCGGTAAACTTTTCTTTGCATTTTGGGTGATCATCCATCTTTACCCTTTCCTTAAAGGTCTCATGGGACGCCAGAACCGAACACCAACTATTGTGGTTGTCTGGTCCATTCTTCTTGCATCAATTTTTTCGCTTTTATGGGTTCGAATTGACCCTTTTACGACAAGAGTCACTGGTCCTGATTCTGAGCAGTGTGGAATCAACTGCTAGAGAAAATAAACGCTGGCAGATTGAATAACTTATCAATTGAAACTCACCTGGCTCAATCAACAACAAAAAGAAGAGTCATGGTGGGAATGTTGTGATTGTATTGCAATTCTTTTGTTTACAGGTTAAAGTTTTTATTTTTATTTATATATATATATATATATATATATATATATATATATATATATATATATATATATATATATATATATATTTGTTCATGCATGTTTAAGTTATGTGCAGTTGATGGACTATACAGAAGAGAACAAATTAGATCCAAATTATTTTGAAGGTTGTTATTTTTTGTATCATTACTTTGAACATACCTTCCATTTATTGGGAGAAGCTATTTATTTATTGTTGTTAAACTATTCATCAGAAGACCACACATCCTTGTATACATTTGTGCTATCTTATAGATTGTTTTTATTTGGTTTCAATAACACAACACTAGTAACTTCTTTATCTGCAAACACTTTGTTATACGTTGGATATTAGATAAAAATAATTCTAAAAGTTTTAAAAATGTTTTTTTTAGATTACCTTCACAAGGTTTTATCATAATTTATTAGCGAGATAGGCGATATAATAAATACGACAAGGAGAGTTTTTCTAGTTGGTCACTAAATGTTCTAAGGACATGTGTCAAAAAGACCTCCAGGAATCCCTTAGCCACTAAACCCTTATGCTTTTGTTGGGGCTCATCTGCATTGAGAGGTTGATCCATCTACTCTTGTTGAGGCTCCTCTTCATCTAGTTGTTCAAGTTGATCCATATGCTCTTATTGTTGAGGCTACTTTGAAGATGTAGGACGATCGTCACCACAGCGGCAAGCTCCAACTGAAATGGTTGGTTTAACTAAAACCTTAGTCATTAGACATATTAACTCTTATTTGACCCTCGTGTTCAATCAATTCACGTATAACTATTTTTCAACTACTTCAACTTAATTCACGTAAATGTATGTAAAAAGAAACGAAGAGGAATACTAGAACAAAAGAAATTGAAAAAACTTGTAATGATTTGCAAAAGTGGTTTATTCTTTGTGAGTCTGATTCAGCAAGTTAACGAAAAATGGATGAGAGCAACAATATGGCCGAAATTGCAAAATATTAAACGAAAGGAGTAAATAGGTTGGTCTTTGGAGAGATGAGAGAATAAAGGGTTTTTGGTAGGATATGTAAATTTGATTTGGTTTTGAAGACAACTTAATCATTTTATATCTTTTAAAAAGGTGATAGTGGGTGTAATAGTAAAAATGAAAATAATTTCATTAAAGATATGCATACACAAGTAGGATAAGATAGTTTAAATTAAATAAGGTTGATGGTAGAATGTTAGCTTTTGAAATACTTGTGAAACAAAACACAATTAAGAATCGTAGATCCGACGACATGTTTCTATAGAAAACCGTGTCCAAAAGAAGTTAAATGTGTAAAGCTATGTCTACTTTGTGAAAATAGAGTTTTTATTTTACTTTAATGAAAGACTCGTAAAGTGAATTATTATTAAAGAGAGAAAATAAAATATCTACTAATGAAAATATTTTTTTGACACATTGTTTAACAAAACCATGCCATAGAAAAGGGAACATATGTGTCATAAAAAATGTCATAAGGTTATTAAATAACCCTCATTTTTAAAATTAATAATCTCTCAATTTTTCTTCTTTCACCATATTCCTATGGATATATATCCTTATTTCTTAATTCTCAAAAGAAATCGAAAACTCTATTACCATAGTTTGAGGTATGGCAGCATACATTTCTAGAATGAAGATTATATAACAAAGCTCCCCATTTCTTTTGAGAGAATATCTACTCTTAACATATGGATCCCATAGAACCACAGAACCTATGTACGCAGTAATAAGTATAAGATAACATATTAGAATTTGGGAAATTCAATCTTACCATAAAACTAACAAATAATAGTTTCATTTGAAAAGTACAAGCACAAGATAGAATATGCTAGTTTCCTCAATCAAGCAAATCTGAAACTGGAGTTTTCCTAAATGGATCTAATAGAGCCAACTGTTCAGCCAAAGCTTTGTTGGGAAATAGATCATCAGCTTTCATCCTCTCCCTGATTCCATATGCCGGTAGTTTGGCGTTTAAATAAGCCAGTGTTAGAGCATGGAAAGGAGATATTCTAGAAACATAACCAGATTGTCTCAATCTATAGAAAATCTTCTCTGCATTATGGACATCACCCATCTTTGCATACTGCTTCATAATAGCCATATAAGTATTAAACAATGGCTTCATCTTATTCTGCTGCAGTGCCTTCTGCAAAACAGAGTCTGCCTTTTCAATTTCCCCTGCTTGAATATAAAGTGACACAAGAGCATCCCAGGTCCATGGACCTATTATGCATCCACTATCTCCCATTTTCTTAATAAGATCCTTGCCCTTGTTTAGCAACTTAAGCCTTGTATAAAGGTTGAGGAGTATTGAGTAGTTCTTAGCGGAAAGCTTCCATTTATTTGACATCATCTCAAAAACTGCCTCTGCTTCTTCAATTTTCTTCAACTTTCCCCAAGCTTCAACAGCAGCAAGGCAATCCTCTATCCGAGGAGTCCCTGACTCACAAACCTTCCAAATTCTCTCCACTTCGTCGACCCTTCCCAGAATTGCATAAAGGCGAAGCAAAGTTGGGATTACCCTAATATTCTCTTTCAAGTTTTCACCTTCAATCTCCTTCAATAAGGCTTCAGTTTTTTCTGTAAGCCCGGCTGAGGCATAATGCCTAGCCAAGGATGCCTGTGTTTGATGGTCTAGTTCAACACCTTCTGCCTTCATTGTCTCAACTATTTGATCCATTCCATCAATGTCATTGGCCGTGCCCTTCACGTCTATTAAAATTTTATAAGTAAAAGGAGAAGGTTTGACATTCTCCTTTTCCATCATAAGTAACACGTCAACTATTTTCTTCTTGTCAATCCTTTTATAAATAAGAATTAACTGGTTACAAGCAAAGGGTGTAACAGGAAAATTTAACTTCCTCATTTGGTTGAATATGTCCTCAGTTTTCTTCAAATTGTCCAGACTAGCAGAGTTAGCTAGTAATGTTCTGTATAATAATTCTCCTCTGAAAGAATTTGGAACGTGATTGATGTAATTCTCTGCCTTTGATAGCCCACGTAATTTGGCAATCAAATCAAGTTTAGAAGCATAGTCTTTCTCAGTAAATTCAAGCTTGTTATTTGATTCTAGCCACTCAAGGACCTACAGTTCCAACAAAAGAAAGAAAATTACATTATATTGTAGAATCAGACATAAAATGCTTTTGAAGAATGATCAAATAAGACAATATGCCTGTAAAATCGACTGATGAAATATTACATGTCATTCACAATAAAATCTACATGCCAAAAAAGAAAACATGTCATTCCACCTCCCCTGCAGGCCTAACTATAGTTGTTATTATTCCAAGAGAGTTACATGAATGACCAACCCAGCAACTCCAAAAATGCGGTAACAGGATGGCCACTATACCAAAGATTATGGATACAAGGTAAATAATTTATACATACATTACATATACAAATGCTGCAAAATTAGTAGGATATGAACCGTGAAGTAAACAGAAAAATATCAAAAAGAAACCAAGACTTGATTGAATCAGAAGAGAGAGAGAGAGAGAGAGAGTGGGAACAGAAAATGAGTTTTTTGGAAACAAACAGAGAAAATGAGTAAATCAACAGAAGTTGTGACGCAGGGCCATCACTATGATTTTGGGTAACATCAGTGAATTATGAACTTAGAGCCTTTTTTAGAAGCCATATGTGTGTGGGTCAGTGCGTGTGTGTGTGTGTATATATATATATAGCCATAAAAATTATCCTAACTAATACCTTCATCTAGAGTTCTTTTTCTTTTTTGTAAGCTCTTCAAGATGCTAAGTGATTTGTTTTATGTATGACTTATATCAAATAACTTTCAACGAAAACAAAAAACTCAATCTAATTCTTTTGAATAAACTAGTCAATTCTTATCATGGTCGTCTCCATTAAATCAATAACACATGTAATGTGACAATTAGAAGTGTCTACCAAGAGTATCCTTATGACCATTCACAATTGTCATATCTCTTTTATGATCGATTTTTAGCAATTCGCCTCTCAAGTCACTTCTGAGGCTATTCTATATTCTCGGATTATAAATTTCTAATCGAATAGACTCATTAAGTTGCTCATTAGCAAAATCAAGGATATAACTACCTACATCATCAGATCTGAGCAGTAAATTACCAACTTTAGAGTTAGTTAAGTACATAATTGTTTTTTACTTTTAATATATATATAAAAAATAAATGGGACCCCATAAAAATGGACCCTGTGCGGTCGCTCCTCCCGCACACCCTCAAGACAGCCCCTGTGGTGACGGTAAGTTTGCTTTCCTAACATCAATACTTTAAATGTAAAATTGGATGCAAATATAAGTATGATTCATTTACCTGCAAGGCCTTTCCATACATTTTCCGCTTTCGAAGATTATGCAAGGCGAATTCGATCTGTTGCCTGCTTAATTCTTTACCTTTTTCAACCCACTTATTCAGAGCAGAATCAACGGGACCATTTACAACTGCCTTGAATAATTCGTATCTCTTGTTTCTACTCTGTGAATTTTTTGCATCTAGATCACTTTCAGTATCTGACAACTCCAGCTTATTATGTTGTTTCCCACCATCCTTGTCACCTTCAAACAGATCTGTTTGAGACTCAACATCTCTATCTTCGTCTACCTCCAGCTCAATCAACGGATCTTCCATCTCCATCTCTTCATCATTATCATCACCTTCCATGCTACTAGCATCAGCTTGTGACGAAAGTTCACGCCTGCTTACTGTAAATTTAGGAGAAGCATGACCTGTGTGGTAAAATGTGTGGGCCGTTGACAGAAATCTATCATGTTTCATTTGATGAGAATCAGGAGCCGCATCTTCATATTCCACCAAAGTATTTGGCATTAATTTTGAAGTTCCAACATTATAAAGCGATTGGCTTCTACAAACAATACACATTAAACAATCAGCAAAAAAAAAAAAAACACCTAAATGTGTATAAAAAAATCAGCAACTACCACTCTAATTATTTGAACATCAAAATACTAAAACCATAGGTTACACCGTAAATGTTTATATCTGTCTCTCTTCTACTTTTTAAATTATATATTTTACACACATTTCAAAAGATACACAAAAAATTACTTGACGCCGTATTGCTCTAAATTAATACAAAGCAAAAAAATCATTAGTAAAATTAAAGTTAATAGTAGTTAGTAACATTGATACAACGCAAATAGTTCATATAAAAATAAAATTAGGTTGTGAATGATGAATAAATAAAAGTAAAGAAAAAGTGATGCAGAAGAACAACGGGTAGAATGAGTGAGTTTAGTGTTTACCTTAGGGTGAGACCAATCGAAGTTCGACGAAGAGCCCACATGGTGACAGCAGAATACAAGAGACGAGAAATGAGCGAAGAAAATGAATGCTTAAACCCTAAAATTAAACCCTTATCAAGTGAGGGAATGATTACGTGGGAGTGATGATAAATGAATAAATAATTAGATAAATTGATAAAATGAATCAATCAATTATTAATATAAATCACTTATAATTGATGCATAGCATATAATACGAATAATTCGTTTGATTATCAAACATTAATTATTTACTTTATTATCTGAAATGAGTTTTCATAGGAATTTAATTCAATAAATAAATAGACAACTTAGTTTTTTAGAGGGTATTTGCAAGATAATATTTGGAGGATTTTTAGATAGATAATAGAGTTGTCTCTTGGTCACTTGGCTTCAGTGTGCAAAATATTAGTACGTAATTGTTTTGCGTATATTATTCTCTTTCTTTAAATAATTTCTACGATAAGTGGATTGCAACCTAATTATATTCAAAGAAATAGATATAATTGAATTTTTTTTATTAATATAATTATTATTATTATTGTTGTTATTATTATTATTATTATTATTATTATTATTTAGTATCTAATATTATGTATAACTATTAATGTATCATGAGTTACAAATTAAAGTACAATCAATATATAATTTTTTACATACAAAATTAAAATAGAGTAATCAACCATTATTATCTATTTTAATTGATCTCATCACGACATGAAAATATATTGACTACTCAAAAGACAAAAAGATTGTCCATATTATATTTTGAAAATAAATATTTTGAAAATAAATTTAGATTTGACAACACAATAAAAGAGCATGACTAATTTGATTTTGCGATAGATAATTACATATATTAATATTTATTAAAATACTTTTAATATTTTTAATACTAAATATAATTTAAGAATTTTGTTTGTAGGATGATAATCACTGTGGATTTTTAATACTAAATAGATGAATTAATTACAATTACATTTTACAAAATATTTTACATATTCTCAAATGTGTGTTTGTCAACTCATATATAATAACTACTCAAATAAACTCACTTGAAAAAATACTCTACAAACAAAATGAATAAATTGTATTATTTTTGAAATTTTAAAATTTTATTCACAATACTGCTGATATGTTAAAGTTTATACATATTATATTATTTTTGAAATTTTAAAATCTTATTTACAATACTACTAATATGTTAACATTTATATATCTCGTGCAACGCGCGGGTTATATTCTAGTAATAAATAAAACCAAATTAACTCCACTCCTCTTATTTTTTCACCTCACATTTTTCCTCCTCTTCCTTCTCCGAGAGTATAATTTCTCATACTCCTATAAACACTTTTAGTTAAGATTTTGGTGTTAGGGTTAGTAAGTCAAGGAAGAAGAAGAGTAACAATTCTTTGAAAGGTGTTCATTGAGACTCTTTGAGGTAAATACACAACTCTTTATGTATGGGTTATAAAATATTAAATATTGAATTGATATATAGTTGAATATGTTTCCATGAGTTGTGATGAAATTGAAAATGATTTTTAAACGTGTTTTAGAAATTGTTGTTATAATTATGATATCGTTAAAGACGATAGGTGCACCTAGTTGCCTCATTTTGATTAGAGAGAGTTATCCGTTAGATGGAATCGCCCTTATCAAGTCATCCTAATGAGGAGATGACTATCAACGATACGTAAAGTACTTATTTGATGCGCGATAATGCGTTGCAGGATTGAGATGAGAGAGTTATCTGTTAGATGGAGTCACCCCTAAGGGAAATGTCATCTTTATGAGGAAAGAACTATGAGATGAAGCCGCCTCTTGGTTCTAAAAAATTTATATTTTTACTTGTTTGATTTTCTATGATATTTTTAAGGATGCTCATTTTGATTCACCTCTTTATGAGTTGGATTTTAATTATTTCTACTTGAATGGTTAAATTATAAGTATATTGATTTTATCATGTATATACTTCATTTGAAAATTATCTATATTTTCGATAGTATTGTTTAACATAATTGCCACAAGATTGTAAAATAATTATTCGTGCCTTTTTGTGTTTCCCTTCTAGTTGGTGGTGATTATTGTCTCCTCACTAATTCTTTGTGACTTACCCCTTCATGTTGTTTATTTTTTTTCAGATTCACAAACAACTGAGTAACAAGCTGTTAGTAGATTCAAGTCTCGACCTTATTTATTTTTTGTAGGTATCTTTGATCGATGAACCTTTTGTGTAAAGTTTGTTGAGTTGTGATGTATTTTGCAACTATTTTGAATCTAGATAAAAGTAAAGAAAAGGTGATGCAGAAGAAACAACAAGTAAAAAGAGTGAGTTTAGTGTTTACATTAGGGTGAGACCAATCGAAGTTCGATGAAGAGCCCACATGGTGATAGCAAAATGCAAGAGACGAGAAATGAGCGGAACAAAGAAAACAAATGCTTAAATCCTAAAATTAATACCAACTCGAAAAACCTCGTCGTATTTATTATACCACCTATCCCACTACTAAATTACGATTAAACATTGCATAGGTAATATGAAAATAGTTTTTTAAAGAAAATAAATTTTTTACTTTTTTTAAAAAGTTTATTTAAAAGTTGAATACACAATTTCTATGACAAAATTTTAATTTTAGTTTATTTAATATGTACTCTTGGAGAACAAAATTAGTTAAATTTGTCAAATATAAAATGTGTTATAGTACAATACTAGTGTAAAATACTTTGACAATTATTTATTTTTTAAACACGATTACAAAATATGATTATGTTGTAGAATAAATTTTTAATGGATTAATTATAAATAAAATATTTTAAGATGTAAATTGTAAATAATTATTTCTTAAAAAATATCTTGTTTGGAGTTATTCCTACTCCAACATTTACCATAAGCAAAATTAAATTTATATTTTTATGATAATTAAAAATAATTAATTTTAAATTTATTAAGAAATTTAATTAAATACAATTAATATTCTCGATCTAATAAAAAAATAAACAAAATGGCTTCCTGTGAACTGCGAAACATCTATTGACAAACTTTCACTAAGGTAGAGCCTTGAGTTTTGACTCTCCCCTTTTGTATTATAATGAAATCATGTTTATACTCTATAGTTTTTCTTTTGTTATGATAATATTCCTTTTATTTCATAGAGCTAGTTTTGGTAAACTTCTCAACAAGCACTTGCAGAAATGGTGAATTCTTTCATTATCCTTTATCTTTACTAGGACTTGGACTTTCTTCTTTGCCCCTTCTCCCTCTACAACCAAATTATACTATCACGTTGGGTCTTTTCCATATACTCCCATAAAATCCCTTAATCTCCACGCCAAGAAGAAAAACTTTATTTCAAAGTCAATTCTAGAACTCACCATTATCCAACAAGTACGACCAAACGAAGAAAAAGATTATGGTAATGATGAACTATAAGATTTTTCTTACCTTAGATTGAGGCACCATCCCCTCACCCTAAATTTTTATTACATGAAGAAGAAAAAAAACTAGTTATTTTGATATACATTTCCATTTTCTCAATTGCAAGTAAAACACACACTAATTAAAACAAAGATTAGTATCATTGAGATAAGGGAGGATATGTAATTATACAATGTTCTTAAAAAAAAGTTAGGTATACAAATATAGATAATTATGGAAATCATTCAAATTTGATATGATTGTGAGTTGTATTTAATTAGTTGACTTGTATAGTTAGAATTATATGTTATTTCCTTTATTAGACATAGTCTTAACGAGGACAATATTTCTTCATGATCCTTAGGCCTAGAATTAATTATTAGGATAAAAAATTCTTTCATATATTTCCCTATCATATTATTCAAAATTATTAAGTGAATAATCAATCACTTTTCTACACGGGATCAAGTCTAGCCCTTTTTTGTTTTGCGACAGTTCTACTATGTCTACATACCTTATGATGAAGACCTAAAACAAGCCAATTAGGAGGAAAAACAAAGAATATTTCAAGTCAAGACTTTATAATAGTTTTTAGTTCGATTTGTGTTTAATTTGAATTGTAATAATTTTAGTTAAGTGATATAAGCCCAATATGGGTATAGATAATGGACTTTTGACCCATTTTAGAAATAATATAAATCATTCTTTAAATACCTTTGTAAGTGTCTCATTTTGGATAACTTTGAAATGAATTAGAATTTCTCTAATGAGAATTATGAGTGAGATATGTCTCCTCTTTGAGTTCTTGAATTATAACTTGTTTGAATCTTATCAATGGATTCCTTGCCATTGTGGCGCCTTCTTCATCTAACTCATGTTTGTTTCTTTCTTTTCCCTTTCATTTTGCCACTTTATCTCAAGAAATCAATTGGTTAGATCTTCAATCTCACGTGGAAGCACTCAAATCTACATCATATAGTATTCATTTAACTATAGTATTGATTGTGGCGTCTTCTCCATCTTCTTCATCTAACTCATGTTTGTTTCTTTCTTTTCCCTTTCATTTTGCCACTTTATCTCAAGAAATCACTTGGTTAGATCTTCAATCTCATGTGGAAGCACTCAAATCTATATCATATAGTATTCAGAGCTTGTCACCAAGTGGTAACATTTGTTCTTAATTTTTGCTTTTAAGTTTTTAATGTACTTGAAGTACTTGGAAATTTGAAATTTTAGGTTAATTTCTTGAAATTTGTTCTTTGTTTTTTTTTTTTTTGTGTAATCTTGAGTTGTTAGTTGATTATAAGTGTTATAAAATGTGTGAAATACGAAATCTGCAATTGCTAGAAAAACAATTCGCCAAAAAAACTTTGCTTTCATCTTTTTCACTTGCAATTATTTGATCTAAAATTTTACTTACAAATTTGTTTTTGATATTATTTCTTCCATACAAGTCCGATTATGATAATTCAAAAGACTAAATTGATTAGAAAAATGAGAGAAATTCAAATATTCAGAGAAAAATATAAAAACAAGTGCTTCGAAAAATTGATTCTACACAAAAGCATTTTTGAAAAAAAGACATTTTGCAAAAAAAAAAAAATCTAGATTTGTTCTTAATGAAACATCAAACATCTGTTGCATTTTTCTTACCTCTTTTAGACATTGCAAGTTTGACTTTAGTATCTTATCTCCCACATATTTAGATAACGTGGTCATTTAACTCTAATATTTCTTAATTATTTTATAATCTACTCTAGTGTGTCTTCATTTACCTAGTTTTTTTTCTTCTTGTTTGTCATTTTAAATTCTCTAAGTTTTGTCTTAGAGTTTTCCTTCTTGAAACTGTTGTGTTGATAGCTTTTGTGGAATTATTACATTGTGTTTTGATTCTTTTATTTGGGTTCTTTTTAAAAACTTAAAAGAGGAGTTTGAGTGGAAAAAGGCAAGAGTGCACATCATTGAAAGAAAAAAAGTCATCATTGAGTGATACATTTCTTGAGTGTAAACACTTAGTGAGTGGTGATGGCCTTATTTTTATTTTCTTATCTTGCTCTTGTTATTTGTTTGATTATTGTGATACTCGTTGATTTGTTGTTTTTGAAATCATTAGTGAAAGTGAATTGAATCCTCTTTCTCCCCGAATCACCTATCTTATGGGTCACTTTACCAAAATATTGAATACTCAAATGAAAGCCTTGAGAGAAGAGTTTGTCAATCAAAGAGAAAGGAGATCTCACCATAGAAAATCTTTTCAAAATAAAGACATGTTTATAATTGAGAAAGAAATAAGATATAGATGTTATGTTTATATGTGTCTCCTCTTTGAGTTCTTGAATTAGAACTTGCTTGAATCTTATCAATGTATTTGTTACCATTATGGCAATTCCACATTGTTATCAATCATCTTTAATTGTGGCATCTTCTTCATCTAACCCATGGTTGTTTATTTCTTTTCCCTTTCATTTTGCCACTTTATCTCAAGAAATCACTTGGTTAGATCTTCAATCTCATATGGAAGCACTCAAATCCACATTACCCTAAGTCTTCTTCTTCCACAACGGAGATTGGTACAACTCTAACCAGTTTCTTTGAAGGAACGCATCTTCACCTCTCTATTATTGCCGACAAACTAAATGGGAAATGTCAGTGGACATCTTCCTCCAAGGATAAAAGGGATATATCAAAGGAAAAACTGCACAACCTTAATAAGGAGATCATGGACGTGAAAAATGGCAGTTGAAAAACAACATTGTCATGTCTTAGCTCCTCAACATAATGACTAATGACATCAGGGAAACTTTATGTACTATGACACATCTAAAGAAATGTGGCAGTTATGAAAGAAACGTATTCCAATTAGGATAATGCCTATGCCATCTTTGAGATCAAAAGCATTATCCATGATCTCAAACAAGGTAAACACTATGTCACTTAGTATTTCAACACTAGTAGCTACTAGCAGTAGCTGTATTTTTATGAAGCTATTGATGAAGTACGTGGAAGGATCCTTGGCACAAAACCACTTCCCGATATTCGAGAGGTGTGTTCAAAGGTAAGAAGAGAAGAAAGTAGAAGGAAAATTATGCAAGGAAAACCGATTTCTGCCTCACTTGCACAAAGCTCAACGTTGGTAGTAAACGGAACTCAATTGCATCCTATTCATAAAAAAAAAAAAAAAATGTCCTTGGTGTGAGAATTGCAAAAAATTGGCCACACTTAGGATATGTGTTTGGTTCTCCATAGGAAACCAGCTAATGCAAGACAATTCAGGCCTAAAGAAACCAAAGATACACAACGAGCAACCATACAAATGAAGGTGAAACCAGTTCAACCCCTTCTTCCTTCAATAAGGAACAAATTGAGGCATTGCAACAAGTCCTTCAGCAAAGTGTGAGTGCAGGAAAAAATGTTGGTACAACAACTATGGTCCAAACAGGTAATTTTACACATGCTTTAAATACCAATCAAGCAAAATCAAATTATTGAATTGTACACCAAGGAGCTTCAGATCACATGATTGGGGATACAAATATTTTTGATAGTTACATTCTATGTCAAAACAATTTCACAAATTGAATGACTGACGGTACACTCTCAAAGGTTATGGGTACATGTTCAATCATTATCTCCAAAAATATTACTATAGAATTCATACTTTGTGTACCAAAACTTGATTGCAATTTGTTGTCCATTAGTAACTAACAAGAGATGTGAATTGTATCACTAATTTTTATCCATTTTTTTTTGTGAATTTTAGATTTTGTAGTTGGGGAGGATGATCGGAAATTCTAAGAAAAGTGTTAGACTTTATCTCCTTCAAGTATCTAAACACATTCACAACCCCCACCCTCTATACCCTTACAAGCTATTTGAACTATTTTTCTTAAATCATAGTGAGTGCGGGGTTCATCTAGAATCAACATTATTAATGGTTATAAATGGTTCGTTACTTTTATTGATCACCATTGGTAGAATATTCCAAGCTTTCTATAAAATGATAAAAAACTCAATTCCAAACTAAAATTGAGGTGCTTAGATCAGACAACGATCGTGAATACTATCAATCCATCCTAAGTTCCTACCTTCAAGACCATGGAATTGTCTATGAAAGTTCATGTGTTGAGACTCATCAACACAATGGGAAAGCAAAACGAAAAAAAGCCACTTATTAGAAGTGGCAAGATCCTTCATGATGGCCTCAAATATGCCGCCTATCTCATTAACCATATGCCTTCCCGAGTCCTCTTTTTTGACACAACTCACTCCACGCTCCAAACAGCTTATCCAAATAGTAGAGTTTTAAACTCAATTCCTCTAAAAGTCTTTGGATGTTCAACCTTTGTACACAACCTTGACCCTCATTACAACAAACTTGATCCTAAAGCCATTAAATGTATCTCCCTAGTTTACTCTCCTCATCAAAAGGGGTATAAGTGTTATTCTCCCCTTAATAGAAAATTCTACCACACCATAGATGTGACATTTCTTGAACATAAACCTTATTACCCCAAAGTTGTTCTTTAGGGGGAGCAGCCATTAATGCCAACATAATCCCAATTTTTGACTGAAATTGAACTTGCCCACATTGATCTTATCCTTGTTGTCTTGGACAAACTAGAAATTGTCCAAATCGAACCTAACTATGATGTTCAAGCTGAACCAGAGTTGTCCATATTGGAACCTAATCTTGTTGTCCTGGCTGAACTAGAATAAGTATTGGTTGAACTTAACCATGTCATTCTGGATGAACCAGAATATATCATAATAAGATGTGCAACATTTGATGAATCTCAACAAAAAGAGAAAAATTGAGAAAGAGATGATTATATCACTTGTCCAATACATCATCACCGTGAACCCAACCACCCTATTGAAAGATATGTTTCGTATGAAATGTTGTACACAAGTACAAATCATTTGCAACATCTTTGGACAACACCTTTGTACCAAATAACATTTAATAGGCCTTCCAACATCAAGAATGGACCAAAGCAGTGAATGAAGAAACTCAAGCTTTGGAAAAGAATGGAACAAGGGAGATAACGACTCTACCAAAGGCATGCACTCAAATTTATAATAATGTGATCGCAATGAAAATTTCTTAATTTCGAAAATGTTTGTTAAAATATAACGTGTGAAATAGTTGTTTTTTTATTAAGGGATAAAATTCGGATTTTAAATGTTATTTTTTGAATGGTTAAGAATAACATTTGTGAAATTGAATAAATAAGATAATTTCACAAAGGTCACATAAGTATTTTTTGACAACATTTTTTAAACTCAAATCATAGTGCAAAAATACATTTTTAAGTTAGTTAAAAATGATTTGTTAAGTCAGTTCCATGTTAGACTTAAAAACATTTTATTTACAATTAATTATTTGTTGAGTCGGTTAACCCTTAATCGATTCAAAAAGTCTATTTTTTTTTTGTATAAAAGAATTATATATTTTTCATCCCCATAAATATGCATAACCAAAATTTCATACACAATCATAATTTTATACAAACTCATTTAGAACTTAAATTATTCAAACTCATATATATGTATAGAAACTAGAGTAAACAAGTTCAAAATACACCACTTAAAAAAGGATAGACACCTATCTACTAAGTTATACAATAGAACCTAATTAAAGTCTGCAACACGTTTGTTATTACACAACAAAGAAACACACAACGCCTTACTCAATTAAAGGTATCAAGAAATGACATCCTCTATATATTCCAAAAAAAAAAAAAGAGATATAGCACCAGTTATTAAAGTAGCATGACAATGTTGTATATTCTATGTTAGCAACTATAAAATGTATTAGAAGATAGATAAATTATTAGAAAATAATGTATATTTAGCTAAAGTAATAATTAAATTGTTGATAAGTAGTATATTATATATCATCTCAAGATATAATTCTTATCCAAATGATGTATAACAAGATTATTTTCTCCACTAAATTGGTTTACTTTACTATAATTAATTAGAGTATGAAACTAAGCAACATTCAACTCAGACATATTGGCTTAATCACAATAAAGAAACACATATGTATTAAGTACTCTTAATAGCACCCAATTATTCAAATTATCATCATCTCCAACTTCAACTACATAGGTTACGAAAAGTTTAACAAAAACTATAGCAGAAAACTACAACCTCAGTCTATTTTTATTATAAAGTGAAAGAAAAGTCTCAATTCAACATTAAAATGCAAACAAGATATATAAAAATACCAACCTTCAAATGCAAACTAGAATTATAAAAATAAAAACAAAGTCATCCTAAGCAACAAAGAAAAAAACTAATAAAATAATATTTTAATCTCGTGTTACTATATCAAAGTTTTTTTTCCATAGAAAAGCATAAATAAGTCTAACATACTGGTCTAACAAATGTATAAACATAAGATGGAGGAGTAGACATTTACTCAATCTTAATTGATAAAAACCCAAAGTTTACTTTACGAAATAATGTTGATAATCTACTATACATGTAAAAACATAAAAGACAAGGAAATATAAAAAATAAATGAGTAAAATATGTTTCAAGACACTTTTTGTTTATGATCCTTGATATTTTGATTTTTAGTCCTTCTAAATATACATTTTTATTTTATTTTAATCACTGTAAATATTCATTTTAGTCCTTATATGGAGGGACTAAATGTAATTGCAAGTTTTCCTACGATAGATTTAATGTCTTGATATGTGTCAAAATTAGGCTTATTTAGTTAGATGATGTGATAATCTTGTGAGCCTTTGTTGGTTTTCATTTCTCAACAATTCATATATAACCATTGCATTGGGTTATATAAAGCATTAACTGTTCACACAAACAATCTTGTTATCATCAAAACAAGTGAGGAGCATGTTTGCTCAAATCAACTTGGTTCTAAAAATATTATCATGCATCATTTTTCTTCCAACAATTAAGAAAGTTTCACCAACCAAGACTCACAAAGTTTTGAAAGTTTTGTTATCATCAAAAAAGGAAGATTGTAATTGTAAGGTCTCCTAATTAGTTTTAGACTTTGTTTTTTTTTTAAAGATGTACAAGTTAGCTTAGTCTAGATGATTTGTGTATGATTTGTTGATTCTCAATCTATTCCAAATGCTACATGACCAAGAAAGAACTTGTGAAAAATAATGTTTTATCATGCATAAGCTTTGTTGCATGTTGTTTAACCATGCAAAAACTTTGTAACATGATCATATTGTATTGACACACTTTGAAACACTTCTAAAACCATTTCTAAGTGACTTTTAATTTTGTAAATCAACTTCCTAACTTATGAATTGACTTACAGACATAAAAAACTTAATTGACTCACTATCAACTCAGGAAGTTATGTAAATCGACTAACACATGTTTGAATCAATTCACACTAATGCATAATTCAAAATTTTGTTTTTCAAACTCGTGTATATCGATTCACAAGCTTGTAATAGACTTACAAACATGTAGAATGACAATTACAAAGTAGTTATTTTTATGAAAAATGTTTTACTTCAGCCAATATGTTTTATGCAACATATATAAGCATCCCAAAATGTTTCTAACCATATGAATACTTTCACCTAATAACATAGATTAAAAACTTTTTCTTGTTTAAGACATACGTGCAATCAATTTTTTGTGAAAGAAACAACCTAAAGGTTATATCGTTTATCGGTGTGTTTATTCTAGATATGGATTATCGAGGGGATATATGTGAATTGAATTTTAAAGGACTAAAAAAGGCATATCTCCAAGGGTTATAGAGAGGTGTCTCTAGTGTTCTATCTTGCATGGTTTGAAACGAGATCATCATCTTAAAGTTAAGAATGTTCATAATTTTGAGGTTTGCTTTAAGATTTTGTGTCAAGGGTGTTTAGGAAAAAGATATTTGTGTGCATCTGTAGTAAGAATCTTTGATAGATCATGTAAACGAAAGTACTGCTTAATCTTTTCGAAAGCTTTTTGACAATTCTCATTTCATTCAATCTTTTGGTCTTTGCGCAACAATTTGAAAATCGGCTCGCATGTAGCGATGAGATGCAATATAAACCTTGCAATGTAATTCAATCTACCCAAAAAGCTACAAACTTGTTTTTCCGTGCGTGGAACCGACATCTCTTGTATTGCTCTTATTTTATTTGGGTCCACTTCTATCCCTTTTTTACTAATGATAAATCCAAGTAACTTGCATGATCTTACACTAAAAGTGCATTTAACAGGGTTTAAATGGAGTATGAACTTCCTTAGTCGCACAAATAACTTTTGAAGGTTAACAACATGATCTTCTTCGGTCCGAAATTTTGCAATCATATCGTCCACGTAAACCTCAATTTCCTTATGCATCATGTCATGAAACAAAGTAACCATTTCTCTTTGATAGGTTGCCCCAACATTCTTCAATCCAAATGACATCACCTTATAATAGAAAGTTCCCCATTGTGTGATAAATGTAGTTTTCTCCATATCTTCGGGAGCCATCTTGATTTGATTATACCCTAAAAAACCATCCATGAATGAGAAATAATAATATTGGGCATTGCTATCTACTAGGACATCAATGTGAGGCAAAGGAAAATCATCTTTAGGACTAGCTTTATTTAAATCCCGATAATCAACGCACATTTGAACATTTCCATCCTTTTTTGAAACTGGGACAATATTATCAACCCATTGAGGATATTTTGCTACTGCAAGGAAACCAGCCTCAAATTGCTTCTTGGCCTCTTCTCTAATTTTAAGTGACATATCAGACCTCATTCTCCTTAATTTTTGTTTAATTGGAGCACATTCAAGCTTGAGTGGTAGCTTGTGTTCAACTATGTTAGTATATATCTCAGACATATCCTTATATGACCATGCAAAGACATCTACATAATCAAATAAAAGTTTAACCAACTTTTCTCGTTCACTTTCTTTCATAGACATACCAATTTTAACTTATTTCTTATCATGTTTAGTCCCTCAATTGATCACCTCAATAGGTTCTTGATAAGGTTGGATTATCTTAACTTCTTGTTCAATTAAGTTTTCTAGTTTTGGGGGAGGCTCATAATCGTCTTTACAATCCTCATTAGCGTGATTAATTGGCCGTTCAAATGCTTCCAATGACTTATATTTGGTTTATCCAACATGGGGTAGCCAAGATGTCTCAGAGCTACCATTGGATTATAATTAATACATCCTTTTGTTCCCATGAGAGGTACATTTGGAAAATCTCCGCATTGGCATATTACCTCTTCCACCCCTTGTTCTCTATAGTACCATGAAATTGTATCCTCAGTAAGGCTAGCTATATTATGAGCCCATTCATGATTACTCTTAACCCCAGCATGATACCCTTTCTGGAACATGTGAGACACAAACCAAGTATACATCACAAAATTGTTCTCCCCTTCTTTTCGTGTCGCATATGCAGAGAGTAGTATACATCAGCAAGAACCGTGGGAACTGAATTTTGTTCATCTTTGTTAACAACTAAGAAGACATTGATGACATCAAAATCTACAATGTTATCAAGGTTAGGGAATAATACAATACCATAGATACCAAAATATCTATAAAAGTACTCCATTCTTTTTTAACGGATAAATCTTGGCACTTTTGCACTAGATATTTTCTTGAAAACCCATGAATATCCCCTTTTTCCTCTTTTGTACTTCAACAATTGCCAACTCTCTTATGTCGATTTTCAACACTTCAACAATTCCGCCCAAATTTGGTGGTTGCCTAGTATATCAAGAAGGATTTCCTTTCTCTAGGGAGTAACCCAATATTCATTCAAATTTCTCTAGTGTCGGGGCCAACTAAAAATCTTTAAAGGTGAAACATCTCAAGAGATGATCGTAATACTGAGCCAATACCTTTAGGGCCCCTATTTGCACATTCACTGCCAAGAGATTTAGGATCTTCCCATATTTGTGAAAGAAACTCTCACGTTGTATAGTTTTCATTTGATTGTTGATATCTCTTAAACTTTTCAAATCAAGTTGCTTGAGCATTAAAAGTAAAGTTTTTATTTTTTTTCGATCTCATTGTCCACTTAAATAACATGTGACTAAGGTATGTATGATTCCCCAAAAATCCTGAAAATTTATGCAAAATGCTATTATTTTTTATTTTTTCCTTAGAAAGTGAGAAAAAAATGTCATTAGATATGAATGAAACTAATATATATAAAGTCTTAAATATATGAGATATGTTTTGGTTTGTATGGATATTCTTACTTTGAAAGGGTCTATTGGCTTATGTAGTGAAACTCTCACATGGGAGGCTGTATGGTTCTAAACACGGTTCCTAGAGCCAATAATCCTATTTCGGAATATTGTCAACAACAATAGGTAAACTATTTGGAGTGACAATAAACTCAACAAAATCAAACTCTAGGTGAGATCTTCATACTAATCAAACATGATGTACATCCAGAAGGCTACCACTATGCAATCTCGAAACTAAACTTATGTTTTGTTCAAACCCGGGTATAAGGTTCCACTCATAAGTGTGTGTCTTAGTAAAAGTGTAGGTGCGAAATAAATATAATTCAATAACTCCATAATACTAATAAACACATATATACATATACAAAATAAATAAAATAAAAAATGATCTACTAGCTTAAAAAAATATTATAATGTCAGCTAATACTTATTAAGAAATAATAAACACATAAAAAAATGAAAATAAAAAACAAACAAATATAGAAAAAGTTTTAAAAAAATTATTGCATAATTAATTTGTTAGGCTTGACTCTCTGATGTCCCCAGTGGAGTCGCCAGCTGTCGCAACCTAAAATTTCGAGTTTTACTCGAATTCAATGGAGTCGCCACCAAATTTATTTTAAAATAGGGAAAATATTGAGAAACCCTTAAAAAATAGAAAAAAAAATAGTCTTTGATACCAAATTTTGAGTTCGGGAGTCGATTATGCGTAGGGAATGTATTAACACCCTACGACATCCATTAAAAATGGTTACGTATAATTAATTGTACATAATTATATCATCTTAAATATATTTATTTCTATTTATTATTAAGTATAAATATAAATTGTTTTTATAAATGTGATTTTTGAGATAAAAGTGTGTTTAAAAAGAGCGGATTTTTTTTTTATTATTGTGTTTGACAAAAGTGTGATATTGCTCATACGTATCTCCCGGTGCGATGGAGAAATCAAAGTTACATAGTTCTTGGTAGAAAATGTGGATACGTTGAATGCTTTTAAATAGAATGTGTATTGTTTTGGATAAAAAAAATTATTTTGACAAAAAAAGAGTTTGTTTGATTTGAATAATATTTTAAAATGCGAGTTTTAGGATATCAAGTTGTACAATCAATATCCCAAAAACTCAAGGAGTAAAAAGATGTCACATCTAGTTTAATCATTTTAATAATATTTTATTATTTTCTAATTAATATGAGTTTTAAAACCCCAAGTTGTACGATTTATGTTATAATTGTTCAAATATTAACAAGATATCACGTCTAAATACCACTTTAAACTAATTTTCATATATTTATTAATTTAATTATGAAGATGAATTTTAGAACTAATCAAGTTGTCACAACTTGTATCTTACAACTCAAATGTTAACAAAATGTCACATCTATTTAACATTTCAATATTTGATTATAGTTTTATCTTTGCCTTTTTTTTTAAAAAAAAAAACGGATGTTAAAAATTAAATAAATTTAAATAATTCTCCGAAATAAGGTCAATAATAAACACACAAAAATAAAAACAAAATAAACAATAAAAAAAAATATAGACTTATATTGTGATCTATTAAATAAATAAAAAACACACTTTAATAATAGAAAAAAATACTATATACAAATTGTGAGCTCTTTCAAAACACTTTTTAGTAAAATAAATGATGAAAAAATAACTTATTTTAATTTTAAATAGCAAATTAACTCATTTTCGAATGATGTTTATACTAATTAATTACCTTCATTATTATTTATATTAAATAGAATTGTAGTTATTAACATACCATAATTACTAATTAATAGAGCAACGCCACGTATAAACACTATGGCACAAGCCAACACATAACAAGCTGGCAAAAGCAACGTCAAACAGGTTGGCTGGCACAAGCAAGCAAACAGATCCATTTCAATTGTTGCATCGTCACTTTTCAGCCTTCTCTTAATATTCTCTGACCACATTGCTTCACATTAAGATGACCAACAATACACTCTTGACGTCGAGACCTCTCAATAATAGCAACCACCTTGCCAGTTGGTCTTTTAGAAGGGAATTGAATTAACCAACAAACACAATTTCTTCACCACATTTATAACTTCACTCTGTCCATCACCAGAATTAATCTTCAATGAAGCAGATCCTTCAAAGTAAAGTCCATTATTGTCTCAGAAAATGGATAATTGCTACAAGGAGAAGAGTTTTGACCAAGAGAGCTTCTGTAAATGGAGGGCCCGTGGTTACTGTCACTTACATTACTATCTTCCACAAGAACATTACAACCATCACGTACTTCAGTATTGTTGCTACCCCCATTTACTCCTTTCATTTTTGTCCACAATGGCAAAGGATCAATCTTAATTGCAACAATGTCACCTTCCACAGCTCTATTCTGGGCTTGTACCCCACCAATGAGAATATCACCCTTCTCCAATTCTTTCTCAACAGCCTCTACAGACCAATGTGGTCTAAAATGATTTCTCTGGGCATTAAGATGCATGGGACTACAAGGAACCAAATTCGTGCTGAGAATGCATGCACCTGTCTCTTGCCCCCTCTACAGGTCTTTTCATGATGTGATGTACTGATTGTGCCTTTATCTCCCTGAATCATGCCGCTCTCTCCTTGAAGCATATTCAAGTTTAAATATTTTGACTCTCCGATATTATTGGTTTGAAGCTTCCAAATGTAGTCTTTTAGAAGAACGGAGCTTGCCTTGTTCAATTGCTTGCCATGAATTTCTCTTAGACTGATGATCAATCAAGTTATCTGGCTAGGATATATTTATAGCAATTCTCTCCGACTTCAAATGCATCCCTGAGTTGTCTTTCCATCTTTTTTATTATTTTGTGGAGCAAATCATTGTTTTCTTGTAGCAAGCTAAAGTTAAGCTTTAGCTTGAGGGGGAGTATTGTACCATTTTCGCCTGGACTTTGTGTCAATAGGAGGAGGGAGTGTTTGAGTGACAGGAGTAGAATCACCGAGTGATCCTTTTGGGGTTGGTTCCTTTTGGCTAGAATCGCTACTACCTTCTTGATTCGGCATTGGAGTGATCCTTTTGGGGTTGGTTTGGGAGCGTGGACATTGTGTTGGAATTCACTTGGTCACTTGGTGGAGAGCAAGAACAAAATGTTCTACTTCTCCAAAACCAGAATACCATTGCTTCACTTCTTCAGCATCACACTCAAAGGGAAGATTACTTATAAAAACTATTATTTGCAAATCATCTTCTTGTCAAATTCCTTAGATGCTTTACTATTTGCATCTTGAACCTTTCATGCAATATCTGCTCCCTTGTCAAAATCATCTTTAGAAAGAACATCTTCCACTACGACACCATCAGTATCACTATCATCTCCATGATCAGATTGTTTATCAACATGCTCAACATCATCCTCAGTACCCAGTCAACTATGAGATGAGTCGTAAACTTTGATCCATTGAGTTTCTGAAAGGCACTTTCATTGTGGCCCTTGCTTCCGCATAAATTTGCCGCCATCATTGTGGTTTCTATTTTTTAGCCACCTTCATTGTGGTCCTTTTGCCGCCTTCATTGCAGCTCCGCCTTCATTGCAGTTTGTATGTCTTAGCCACTTTCGTTGTGGTCCTTTGCCCGCCTTCATTGCGATTTCACCTTCATTGCGGTTTCTATTTCTTAGCCACCTTCATTGTGGCCCTTTTTGCTGCCTTCATTGCAGCAACTTGAAATTTCTTTTTGGCTTAATTTGCACTCCATATAACTCGTCCCATGACAATCTTGCAGATCTTCTAACTAAAGAGTTGAATAATAGCAACTTTGAAAGAATTGTATTCAAGCTGGGAATGGAGAACACCTATTCACCAGCTTGGGGTGGAGTGTCAAAATATGTTTCTGTTTAATATCCCTCAAGTATAGGGATTCAGTTGAATAGGAGTAATAGTAGGGATTCAGTTATATAGGAGTACTAGTAAGGATTTAGTTATATATGAGTACTAATAGGGATTCAGTTATATAGGAGTACTATTAAGGATTTAGTTATATATGAGTAACTATAGGATTTGGTTGTTTAGTAATCTAGTATAAATATATCTGATGTATTACCAATATAATTCATTCAAGAAATATATTTTTACTCTAATTCTTGACATAAACTATTCATCAGAAGACCACACATCCTTGTATACATTTGTGCTATCTTATAGATTTTGTTTTTATTTGGTTTCAATAACACAACACTAGTAACTTCTGCATCTGCTAACACTTTTTTATATGTTGGATATTAGATAAAAATAATTCTAAAAGTTTAAAAAATGTTTTTTTAGATTACCTCCACAAGGTTTTATCATAATTTATTAGCGGGATAGGCGATATAATAAATACGACAAGGAGAGTTTTTCTAGTTGGTCACTAAATGTCCTAAGGACATATGTGTCAAAAAGACCTCCAGGAATCCCTTAGCCACTAAACCCTTATGCTTTTGTTGGAGCTCATCTACATTGAGGTTGATCCATCTACTCTTGTTGAGACTCCTCTTCATCTAGTTGTTCAAGTTGATCATATGCTCTTATTGTTGAGGCTACTTTGAAGACGTAGCACGATAGTCACTAGAGCGGCAAGCTCCAACTGAAATGGTTGGTTTAACTAAAGTCACTTAGTCATTAGACATATTAACTCTTACTTGACCCTCGTGTCCAATCAATTCACGTATAACTATTTTTCAACTACTTCAACTTAATTCACGTAAATGTATGCAAAAAGAAACGAAGAAGAATACTAGAACAAAAGAAAAATAACTTGTAATGGTTTGCAAAAGTGGCTTATCCTTTGTGAGTCTGATTCAGCAAGTTCACGAAAAACGAATGAGAGCAAGAATATGGCCGAAATTGCAAAATACTATACGAAAGGAGTAAATAGGTTGGTCTTTGGTCTCACGATGCTGAAAATGAGAGATGAGAGAATAAAGGGTTTTTGGTTGGATATGTAAATTTGATTTGATTTTGAGAGCAACTTAATCATTTTATATCTTTTAAAAAGGTGATAGTGGGTGTAATAGTAAAAATAAAAATAATTTCATTAAAGAAGATATGCATACACAAGTAGGATAAGATAGTCCAAATTAAATAAAGTTGATGGTAGAATGTTAGCTTTTGAAACCCTTGTGAAACAAGACACAAAATTAAGAATCGTAGATTTGACGACATGCCTCTATAGAAAACTGTGTCCAAAAGAAGTTAAATGTGTAAAGCTATGTCTACTTTTTGAAAATAGAGTTTTTATTTTGCTTTGACGAAAGACTCGTGAAGTGAATTTTTGCTAAAGAGAGAAAATGAAATATTCATTAATGAAAATATTTTTTTGACACATTGTTTCTAGAAATATAGGTGAAACAAAACCATGCATAGAAAAGGGAAAATGTAATAAAAAATGTCATAAAAAATATGTCATGAGGTTATTAAATAACCCTCATTTTCTCAAAAGAAATCGAAAACTCTATTACCATAGTTTGAGGTATGGCAGCATACATTTCTAGAATGAAGATTATATAACAAAGCTCCCCATTTCTTTTGAGAGAATATCTACTCTTACCAAATGGATCCCATAGAACCACAGAACCTATGTACGTAGTAATAAGTAAAAGATAACATATTAGAATTTGGGAAATAATAGTTTCATTTGAAAAGTACAAGCACAAGACAGAATATGCTAGTTTCCTCAATCAAGCAAATCTGAAACTGGAGTTTTCCTAAATGGATCTAATAGAGCCAACTGTTCAGCCAAAGCTTTGTTGGGAAATAGATCATCAGCTTTCATCCTCTCCCTGATTCCATATGCCGGTAGTTTGGCGTTTAAATAAGCCTGTGTTAGAGCATGGAAAGGAGATATTCTAGAAACATAACCAGCTTGTCTCAATCTATAGAAAATCTTCTCTGCATTATGGACATCACCCCTCTTTGCATGCTGCTCCATAATAGCCATATAAGTATTAAACAATGGCTTCATCTTATTCTGCTGCAGTGCCTTCTGCAAAACAGAGTCTGCCTTTTCAATTTCCCCTGCATGAATATAAAGTGACACAAGAGCATCCCAGGTCCATGGACCTATTATGCATCCACTATCTCCCATTTTCTTAATAAGATCCTTGCCCTTGTTTAGCAACTTAAGCCTTGTATAAATGTTGAGGAGTATTGAGTAGTTCTTAGCGGAAAGCTTCCACTTATTTGACATCATCTCAAAAACTGCCTCTGCTTCTTCAATTTTCTTCAACTTTCCCCAAGCTTCAACAGCAGCAAGGCAATCCTCTATCCGAGGAGGCCCTGACTCACAAACCTTCCAAATTCTCTCCACTTCGTCGACCCTTCCCAGAATTGCATAAAGGCGAAGCAAAGTTGGGATTACCCTAATATTCTCTTTCAAGTTTTCACCTTCAATCTCCTTCAATAAGGCTTCAGTTTTTTCTGTAAGCCCGGCTGAGGCATAATGCCTAGCCAAGGATGCCTGTGTTTGATGGTCTAGTTCAACACCTTCTGCCTTCATTGTCTCAACTATTTGATCCATTCCATCAATGTCATTGGCCATGCCCTTCACGTCTATTAAAATTTTATAAGTAAAAGGAGAAGGTTTGACATTCTCCTTTTCCATCATAAGTAACACGTCAGCTATTTTCTTCTTGTCAATCCTTTTATAAATAAGAATCAACTGGTTACAAGCAAAGGGTGTAAGAGGAAAGTTTAACTTCCTCATTTGGTTGAATATGTCCTCAGTTTTCCTCAAATTGTTCAGACTAGCTGAGTTAGCTAGTAATGTTCTGTATAATAATTCTCCTCTGAAAGAATTTGGAACGCGGTTGATGTAATTCTCTGCCTTTGATAGCCCACGTAATTTGGCAATCAAATCAAGTTTAGAAGCATAGTCTTTCTCAGTAAATTCAAGCTTTTTATTTGATTCTAGCCACTCAAGGACCTACAGTTCCAACATAAGAAAGATTATATTGTAGAATCAGACATAAAATGCTTTTGAAGAATGTTTAAATAAGACAATATGCCTGTAAAATCGACTGATGAAATATTACATGTCATGCACAATAAAATCTACATGCCAAAAAAGAAAACATGTCATTCCACCTCCCCTGCAGACCTAACTATAGTTGTTATTATTCCAAGAGAGTTACATGGAATGACCAACCCAGCAACTCCAAAAATGCGGTAACAGGATGGCCACTTTACCAAAGATTATGGATACAAGGTAAATAATTTATACATACATTACATATACAAATGCTGCAAAATTAGTGGGATATGAACTGTGAAGTAAACAGCAAAATATCAAAAAGAAACCAAGACTTGATTGAATCAGAAGAGAGAGAGAGTGGGAACAGAAAATGAGTTTTTTGGAAACAAAAAGAGAAAATGTGTAAACCAACAGAAGTTGTGACGCAGGGCCATCACTAAGATTTTGGGTAACATCAGCGAATTATGAACTTAGAGCCTTTTTTATAAGCCATATGTGTGTGCGTCAGTGCGTGTGTGTGTGTGTGTGTGTGTATATATATATATATAGCCATAAAAATTATCCTAACTAATACCTTCATCTAGAGTTCTTTTTCTTTTTTGAAAGTTCTTCAAGATGCTTATCAATTGTTATGTCTTTCTAAACTCTAATTAGTAAATCAATGTATTCACTCATAAAAGACATATGTGCACCACTAGAGTCGTGTTCTTTAAGTCTATTCAAAAGATAGGTTCAATCATTAAAATTTCCATTTGCTAAGTGATTTGTTTTATGTATGACTTATATCAAATAACTTTCAACGAAAACAAAAAACTCAATCTAATTCTTTTGAATAAACTAGTCAACTCTTATCATGGTCGTCTCCATTAAAACAATAACACATGTAATGTGACAATTAGAAGTGTCTACCAAGAGTATCCTTATGACCATTCACAATTGTAATATCTCTTTTATGATCGATTTTTAGCAATTCGCCTCTCAAGTCACTTCTGAGGCTATTCTATATTCTCGGATCATTAATTTCTAATCAAATAAACTCATTAAGTTGCTCATTAGCAAAATCAAGGATATAACTACCTACATCATCAGATCTGAGCAGTAAATTACCAACTTTAGAGTTAGTTAAGTACATAATTGTTTTTTACTTTTAATATATATATAAAAAATAAATGGGACCCCATAAAAATGGACCCTGTGCGGTCGCTCCTCCCGCACACCCTCAAGACAGCCCCTGTGGTGACGGTAAGTTTGCTTTCCTAACATCAATACTTTAAATGTAAAATTGGATGCAAATATAAGTATGATTCATTTACCTCCAAGGCCTTTCCATACAGTTTCCGCTTTCGAAGATTAAGCAAGGCCAATGCGATCTCTTGCCTGCTTAATACTTTACCTTTTTCAACCCACTTGTTCAGAGCAGAATCAACGCGACCATTTACAACTGCCTTGAATAATTCTAATCTATTGTTTCTACTCTGTGAATTTTTTGCATCTAGATCACTTTCAGTATCTGACAACTCCAGCTCATTATGTTGTTTCCCACCATCCTTGTCACCTTCAAACAGATCTGTTTGAGACTCAACACTATCTCTATCTTCGTCTACCTCCAGCTCAATCAACGGATCTTCCACCTCCATCTCTTCATCATTATCATCATCTTTCATGCTACTAGCATCAGCTTGTGACGAAAGTTCACGCCTGCTTACTGTAAATTTCGGAGAAGCATGACCTGTGTGGTAAAATGTGTGGGCCATTGACAGAAATCTATCATGTTTCATTTGATGAGAATCAGGAGCCGCATCTTCATATTCCACCAAAGTATTTGGCATTAATTTTACACGAGAAGTTCCAACATTAAAAAGCGATTGGCTTCTACAAACAATACACATTAAACAATTAGCAAAATAAAAAAACACCTAAATGTGTATAAAAAATCAGCAACTACCACTCTAATTATTTGAACATCAAAATACTAACACCATAGGTTACACCGTAAATGTTTATATCTGTCTCTCTTCTACTTTTTAAATTATATATTTTACACACATTTCAAAAGATACACAAAAAATTACTTGACGCCGTATTGCTCTAAATTAATACAAAGCAAAAAAATCATTAGTAAAATTAAAGATAATAGTAGTTAGTAACATTGATACAACGCAAATAGTTCATATAAAAATAAAATTAGGTTGTGAATGATGAATAAATAAAAGTAAAGAAAAAGTGATGCAGAAGAACAACGGGTAGAATGAGTGAGTTTAGTGTTTACCTTAGGGTGAGACCAATCGAAGTTCGACGAAGAGCCCACATGGTGACAGCAGAATACAAGAGACGAGAAATGAGCGAAGAAAATGAATGCTTAAACCCTAAAATTAAACCCTTATCAAGTGAGGGAATGATTACGTGGGAGCGATGATAAATGAATAAATAAATAGATAAATTGATAAAATGAATCAATCAATTATTAATATAAATCACTTATAATTGATGCATAGCATATAATACGAATAATTCGTTTGATTATCAAATATTAATTATTTACTTTATTATCTAAAATGAGTTTTCATAGGAATTTAATCCAATAAATAAATAGACAACTTAGTTTTTTAGAGGGTATTTGCAAGATAATATTTGGAGGGTTTTTAGATAGATAAGTCTAAGACTCGTGCTGCTGTAGGCAGAGGAAGGCAAAATAGAGTTGTCTCTTGGTCACTTGGCTTCAGTGTGCAAAATATTGGTACATAATTGTTTTTAATTTTTAATATATATATATATATATATTAAAAATAAATGAGGCCCCATAAAAATAGGTCATGTGTAATAGCTTTTTCCACACACTCTAGAGACTGCCCATAGTTTCTTTTTATTTTAAAAAATAATAATGTTAATCTATTACATATATTTAAAACAGTGCTACTATCTTACATTTTCTTTTAAATATGTAAATATTTGTCACCTCAACCAAAAAGTTGACGTGTACATTTTCATAGAGAATTTTCTCTGTTTTTAGTTTTTTCACAAATTCTATACATCATCCACTATCTTATACTATCTCCTATTTAAATATTATTTCATAACGTGTACTCAAAATTTTCTAAATAATTCCATATTATTATTTCATAATGTCATATTATTATTTTATAATTTTTGTCCAATATCTTTCACATTAATTATACATTATTTTAAAAATTCAATATGAAGTTTTATGTCAATAATATATATTCAATTTTATCAATCTAATTTATAAAAGAGAAGTACCCAACAATAATATATATTTAGCTTTATATCAATAATATATATTTAGCTTTATATCAATTACATATATTTAATTTTATCAATCTAATTTATTGAAGAGAAATATTCAATTTTATCAATCTAATTTATAGAAGAGAAGTACCCAACAATAATATATATTTAGCTTTATATGAGTGTTATTATTGTGTCTTCGAGAGAAAATTGTTGTGTATATTATTCTACTTCTTCAAACAATTTCTACGATTAGTGGCTTGCAACCTAATTATATTCAAAGAAGTAGATATAGCTAAATTTTTTTATTAATATAATTATTATTATTATTTAGTATCTAATATTATTTATAACTATTAATGTGTCATGAGTTACAAATTAAAGTACAATCAATATATAATTTTCTACATACAAAACTAAAATAGAGTAATCAACAATTATTGTCTGTTTTAATTGATCTCATCTACGACATGAAAAAAATATATTGACTACTCAAAAAACAAAGAAGATTGTCCATATTATATTTTGAAAATAAATTTAGATTTGACAACACAATAAAAGAGCATGACTAATTTGATTTTGCGATAGATAATTACATATATTAATATTTATTAAAATACTTTTAATATTTTTAACACTAAATATAATTTAAGAATTTTATTTGTAGGATGATAATCACTATGGATTTTTAATACTAAATAGATGAATTTATTACAATTACATTCTACAAAATATTTTACATATTCTCAAATGTGTGTTTGTCAACTCATATATAATAACTACTCAAATAAACTCACTTGAAAAAATACTCTACAAACAAAATGAATAAATTGTATTATTTTTGAAATTTTAAAATTTTATTCACAATACTGTTGATATGTTAAAGTCTATACATATTATATTATTTTTGAAATTTTTAAATCTTATTTACAATACTACTAATATGTTAACATTTATATATCTCGTGCAACGTGTGGGTTATATTCTAGTAATAAATAAAATCAAACTAACTCCACTCCTCTTATTTTTCCACCTCACATTTTTTCTCCTCCTCCTTCTTCTTTCTCTCTCTCCTACACCAACATCCTCCTTCCCCATTTTTTACTTTTTTTTTTCTCTTTTTCTTCTCCTTACTTCTTCTCTCTCCACAACACCAATTACACACCTTAACCCTTGACCTTTTTTAATGAATCTAACAACTCCGAGAGTATAATTTATCATACTCCTATAAACACTTTTAGTTAAGATTTTGGTGTTAGGGTTAGTAAGTCAAGGAAGAAGAAGAGTAACAATTCTTTGAAATGTGTTCATTGAGACTCTTTGAAGTAAATACACAATTCTAATTCGAGTATGAATCTCTAGAAAAAAAAATGTAGTTTTGTTTAAAAATCTTAATTGTGTTTAGATTTAAAGGATTTTTATGATTTTCTAGAGTTAGCTAAACTTGAGAATAATTCTTCTAAAGTCTTGAGAATATTTTTTATACTCAGATTTGTTAGTTGAGGTCGTGCATGCTACTCTGGAAGTTGTTGGAGAACAAACATAGTCGATTCTCCATAGTTGTGAGTAGATGACGATCATTATCATATATTTTTATTATGCTATACTTATTATTTTACTTGTTTTCTATGTTAAATTCTTTATTAAATTTTTTGGAGAACACAACCTTTGAATTTTTGTTGATTTCATAATTTATTTATTTTAATGGTCTTTGTTATTAGTTTGATTTGTAGGTATCTTTGATCGATGAACCTTTTGTGTAAAGTTTGTTGAGTTGTGATGTATTTTGCAACTATTTTGAATCTAGATAAAAGTAACGAAAAGGTGATGCAGAAGAAACAACGGGTAAAAAGAGTGAGTTTAGTGTTTACATTTGGATGAGACCAATCGAAGTTCGATGAAGAGCCCACATGGTGATAGCAAAATGCAATAGACGAGAAATGAGCAGAACGAAGAAAACAAATGCTTAAATCCTAAAATTAATACCAACTCGAAAAACCCTCGTCGTATTTGTTATACCACCTATCCCACTACTAAGGTTACAGGTCGGTTCAGTTCCCTTGAATCCTTTTTCACTGCCACAACTCATAACCATTCAAAGGACAAGGCTGGGAGCTCTTAGAATAAGAGTTCCAGTGTAAATGATAAGCCTAAGGATTCGATTCCTAGCACAAGGATTGAGGACAGCAAGGAACAGAAGCAAATGAACCTGCTAAAATTGATTAGGAAGGATCAGAAGAAAATCCTTCAAAGCTTCACTCACTTTCAAAATTCATTGGTTCAATTTGGTCTCATTCTTGAATGGGTTACCAAACACTTGGCTCCCACTATTGCTCCTAGAGATCATCCTCCTGAGCTACCAACCCAGCCTTCCTCTGTTGTTCCATCTCCCTCATCCTCCTCAGTCGAGCCTCCCTATCTGATTAACCATGTGGTTATTTTCTTTATGCTGCTGCTAAATTCAGGGGGAGAATGATTATGCTTTTTAATTATCTAGTTGCTTTGTGTTAATGATGTTTTGTGTTGCTTATGACTAGTTAAGTTGAATTGTTGTGTTGCCTATGAACCCATGTTTGTGTTGTGTTGAACAAATCTTTAAATAATTATCTTATATATCATAATGTGTTATGTATGATTAAAATCATGTTATCTCAACACTTTGGCATACATTTAAGGGGAGTAATGATTTTTAGTTTTAAAAATTATTACACATATGATTAAGGGGGAGCATAAACATTTATCTTTGTATTATTTAAAATCATAATCTAAAGAATTTTGTCATCATCAAAAAGGGGGAGATTGTTGAGACAAAATCTCTCAAATGATTTTAATGATAACATAATTGCTTAAAGATTATGATTATGATTAATGACTAACATGTGTTCTTGAGTGTATTCATACAAGAAGATAGGTTGTTAATCATTAAGGCAAAATGAAGTAAAATATGATTGAAATCTGAGAATGGAAATTGCTGCAAACGTGAGGATGAAAATTACTAACCGTGAGGATGACAATTGCTAACCAAGGATGGCCTGCAATTTGAAAAAACTCCAGATTTGGACAATCTGATCCCTCACCAAAATAAATGTGTTTATTCAAATGCATAACAATGTCAAACATGAATAAACAAAGCATTTAAAATCAAGAGTCAAAAGGTCAAAGGAAAAGATGAATATAGCTAGAGGATGGCAGAATAGGCAGAGGATAGGCCTGGAAAATTGAAAGCAACTCTTCAAGCATGTGCAAAGGCTAAAATCAGACTATTAAATGTGTTTGCATGAATATATACATAAAGAAGTCAAGTTGAAGAAAGGCAACTTGAAACAAGCCAAAAATAGAAGATCACATGTGAAGGCTAACTTAAAGGCTAAAGCTTTCTCTCTCTTGTCAACATCACCTCAAAAGGTGAAACCAACCTAGACCTTAAAGTCTACAAAAAATGCAGCTCACATGGTCAAACAACAGCTGTGCATTACTGATAAAAGAGAATTGACAAGGACTTGTCAAGATCAAGTTATAAGAAAAGTGAGGATGGCTGTAATGGCAATTTCGTAATTATGATGAAAAACTTGGAATGTTTGAAATAAGCTCCAACGGTCATCAAGGGCTTGGATCTCGATAAAATGCAAACAAGCTCTCCATTGGAATACACACAACACACTTGCATAAAAAGATCAAGCATCTTAAAGCTATCAAGAGCAAAACACCCTTACTTCTTACTTTCTTTAATCCTACACTATCTTTGTAAATCCTTTGAGAAAGTATTAAGTATCAATCACTCTCATTTCACTTTGTAATTTCCTTGTGAGTTACACTTGGAAATATTTGGAAATTCATTGTAAGCTTGGTGAAGCTAAAGAATACACGGTTTGTAATCATCTCCGGGTTGAGGATTAATCTGTTTGAAAGTTAGTGAAATCTCACAAGGGTGTGAGGACTGGACGTAGCCATCTTTGGGTGAACCAGTATAAAATTGTGTGTGTGTCCCTCATATTCTACTCCTACTATTTTGTTCAACTTAGATCTAACGATTTGAAAAATCCCATCCTTGAGCTAGCCATCCTCAGCGAGAAGATAGTTTTTAAAACACTTAGAAATTATTTTTAAACAGCAAAATCCCTATTCAACCCCCCCTTCTAGTGATACTTAGCTACATCATCCCTTAATCTCCACGCCAAGAAGAAAAACTTTATTTCAAAGTCAATTCTAGAACCCACCATTATCCAACAAGTAAGACCAAACGAAGAAAAAGATTATGGTAATGATGAACTATAAGATTTTTCTTACCTTAGATTGAGGCACCATCCTCTCACCCTAAATTTTTATTACATGAAGAAGAAAAAAAAACTAGTTATTTTGATATACATTTCCATTTTATCAATTGCAAGTAAAACACACACTAATTAAAACAAAGATTACTATCATTGAGATAAGGGAGGGTATGTAATTATACAATGTTCTTAAAAAAAGTTAGGTATACAAATATAGATAATTATGGAAACCATTCAAATTTGATATGTTGTATTTAATTAGTTGATTTGTAGAGTTACAATTGTATGTTATTTCCTTTATTAGATATAGTCTTAATGAGGACAATATTTCCTCATGATCCTTAGGCCTAGAATTAATTATTAGGATAAAAAATTCTTTCATATATTTCCCTATCATATTATTCAAAATTATTAAGTGAATAATCAATCACTTTTCTACATGGGATCAACTCTAGCCCTTTTTTGTTTTGCGACAGTTCTACTATGTCTACATATCCTATGATGAGGACCTAAAACAAGCTAATTTGGAGGAAAAATAAAGAATATTTCAAGTCAAGACTTTATATAGTTTTTAGTTCTATTTGTGTTTAATTTGAATTGTAATAATTTTAGTTAAGTGATATAAGCTCAATATGGGTATACAAAATTGACTTTTGACCCATTTTAGAAATAATATAAATCATTCTTTAATTACCTTTGTAAGTGTCTCATTTTGGATAACTTTGAAATGAATTAGAATTTCTCTAATGAGAATTATGAGTGAGATATGTCTCCTCTTTGAGTTCTTGGATTATAACTTGTTTGAATCTTATCAATGGATTCCTTGCCATTGTGGCGCCTTCTCCGTCTTCTTCATCTAACTCATGTTTGTTTCTTTCTTTTCCCTTTATCATTTTGCCACTTTATATCAAGAAATCATTTGGTTAGATCTTCAATCTCATGTGGAAGCACTCAAATCTACATCATATAGTATTCATTTAACTATAGTATTGATTGTGGCATCTTCTCCATTTTCTTCATCTAACTCATGTTTGTTTCTTTCTTTTCCCTTTCATTTTGCCACTTTATCTCAAGAAATCACTTGGTTAGATCTTCAATCTCATGTGGAAGCACTCTAATCTATATCATATAGTATTCAGAGCTTGTCACCAAGTGGTAACATTTGTTCTTAATTTTTGCTTTTAAGTTTTTAATGTTCTTGAAGTTCTTGGAAATTTGAAATTTTAGGTTAATTTCTTGAAATTTGTTATTTGTTTTTTTTTTTTTGTGTAATCTTGAGTTGTTAGTTGATTATAAGTGTTATAAAATGTGTGGGATGATTTAGTTTGATGAATTTTTGCTTCATTTTATGTGAAATACGAAATCTGCAATTGCTGGAAAAACAATTCGCCAAAAAAACTTTGCTTTCATCTTTTTCACTTGCAATTATTTGATCTAAAATTTTACTTACAAATTTGTTTTTGATATTATTTCTTCCGTACAAGTCCGATTTTGATAATTCAAAAGACTAAATTGATTAGAAAAATGAGAGAAATTCAAATATTCAGAGAAAAATGTAAAAACTAGTGCTTCCGAAAATTGACTCTACACAAAAGGATTTTTGAAAAAAAGACATTTTGCAAAAAAAAAAATCTAGATTTGTTCTTAATGAAACATCGAACATCTGTTGCATTTTTCTTACCTCTTTTAGACATTGCAAGTTTGACTTTAGTATCTTATCTCCCACATATTTAGATCACTTGGTCATTTAACTCTAATATTTCTTAATTATTTTATAATCTACTCTAGTGTGTCTTCATTTACCTAGTTTTTTTTCTTCTTGTTTGTCATTTTAAATTCTCTAAGTTTTGTCTTAGAGTTTTCCTTCTTGAAACTCTTGTGTTGATAGCTTTTATGGAATTATTACACTGTGTTTTGATTCTTTTATTTGGGTTGTTTTTGAGAACTTGAAAGAGGAGTTTGAGTGGAAAAAGGCAAGAGTGCACATCATTGAAAGAAAAAAAAAGTCATCAGTGAGTGATATACACAAGTGATACATTTCTTGAGTGTAAACATTTAGTGAGTGGTGAGGGCCTTATTTTTATTTTCTTATGTTGTTATTTGTTTGATTATTGTGATACTCGTTGATTTGTTGTTTTTGAAATCATGAGTGAAAGTGAACCAAATCCCCTTTCTCCTAGAATCACTTATCTTATGGGTCACTTTACAAAAATATTGAATACTCAAACGAAAGCCTTGATAGAAGAGTTTGTCAATCAAAAAGATTGGAGATCTTCTCAATGTAAATATATGTTTATAATTGAGAAAGAAAGAAGATATAGATATTATGACCAGAAGGAAATGAGGTATGGGAGGAGATTTAGAAGGAAAAAAAAAGAAAAAACACTACACCAAAAATGACATTTAACGGCGCTCCTTTTACAGCGCTTGCTAAACACAAGCGCTGTTGTAAATATATTTTAAAAATAACGGAGCCTTTTACAGCGCTTTTTTGACAAGCGCTTTAAAACAAGCGCTGTTGTAGGGTCATATAACGTTTGCGCATAATGTTATAAGGCTTTTACAGCGCTTTTCACAAAAGCGCTGTAAAATACATGCGCTTTCAAATAATTGAACTACCTATTACAGCGCTTTTTTCACAAGCACTGTAAAATACATGCGTTTTCATTCAATTTAACTACCTATTACAATGCTTTTTGTACAAGCGCTGTAAAATACATCTTTCAAATAAATCTCATTTACTTTTAAAACAAATTTATGAACCTTCATCACCTCTACTCTGGGAACCCTCATATCCTCTACGTACTGTGCGGCCATCTACGTTGTCTCAGGTATTTTTTAATTTGTTTTTGTCAAAAAATCTTTAGTTTTTTAATAATTGAAAGCTAAAAATTGTTATATATATATATATATATATATATATATATTAAATCTCTTCTACTAGTCAAAAACTCATACCACATGATCTGTTCTGTTTTGAAATTGTTAGTTGATATTGGTTTCTTTTTGAAACTTGTTGATATGTTTTGAAAGCTTATTATTTTTGTAACTGTATTTATATAGGTCGTATAATATGGATAGGAAATGGATGTCTGTCAATCGATTGTCAAAAGAGTATGAAATTGGAGTGAAGGAGTTTGTTGAGTTTGCAGTGAAGAATGCAAAAGATCCAAATAGAGTAGTTTGTCCTTGTTTAAAATGTTGTTTTGGAAAACGTGTTAGAGAAGAGGAATTAGAAGGACATCTAGTATGTAATGGAATTGATCAAAGCTACACATGTTGGATAAGACATGGTGAGAAAAAAAAAGGAAACATTAATTTTGAGAATAGTTCGACATATGCTTCAACTGACTTCGATACAGATACATATGAGCCGGACCGAGTTGATGAGATCGCAAAAGCAGTTGAAGAAGATCTTCGAGATTGTCCTAAAATGTTTGAAAGTTTGTTGAGTGATGCAGAGAAAGAAATATATAATGGTTGTACTAAATTCACAAGACTGTCGGTGATATTAAAGTGTACAACTTAAAAGCGAGTAATGGATGTTCTGATAAAAGCTTTACAGAATTATTAACACTCATAAAAGATATGTCGCCAGATGATAATGAACTTCCCAGTCGAACCTACGAGGCTAAACGGATTTTGTGTTCTATTGGCATGAGTTATGAAAGGATTCATGCGTGTCCTAATGATTGCATTTTATTTTGAAATGAATATGAACTACTTAAGGCGTGTCCGAAATGCAATGTCTCTCGATATAAGAAGAAAGAATCTACTCCAGCAAAAGTCGTGTGGTATTTTCCTATAATACCAACATTTAGGCGCATGTATTGTAGTGAAGAAGATTCAAAACACTTGACATGGCATGCAGATGAAAGAATTAGAGATGGAATGCTTCGACACCCTGAAGATTCCCCACAATGGGCAAAAATTGATCACGAGTATCCTGAATTTGAGATAGAGTCAAGAAATCTAAGACTGGCACTTTCTACTGATGGAATGAATCCACATGGTCTTCAAAGCATCTCACATAGCACGTGGCCTGTGATTTTGGTAATATATAACCTACCTCCATGGTTATGTATGAAGCGTAAGTTTATGATGTTGTCTCTGTTAATTTCTGGACCCAAACAACCGGGGAATGATATCGACGTATACTTGACTCCTTTAATCGAAGATTTAAAACGTATGTGGGAGACAAGTGTGGAAGTTTATGATGGGTATAAGAAAGAATGTTTCAATTTGAGGGCTATGTTGTTCGGCACAATTAATGATTTTCCAGCATATGGTAATTTATCAGGATATAACATTAAAGGTCAGTGTGAATGTCCTATATGTGAAGAGAGTACAAATTGGATGCGGTTGAAACATTGTAAGAAGAATGTGTTTCTTGGACATCGTAGATTTTTACCTTATAGTCATCAGTATCGTGGGTGGAGAAATGCATTCAATGGAAAATCAGAGGAAGGTAAAGCTCCTTTAGCACCGATTGGATATCAAATACTTGAAAAAGTACAAGGTTTGACCAATAAATTTGGAAAAGCTTTTGCGGGAGAGCTGGTCAAAACTGGGTGGAAGAAAAAGTCAATTTTCTTTGAATTGCCATATTGGAAGTCATTGTATATAAGACATTTTCTCGATGTGATGCATATTGAAAAAAATGTATCTGATAGTGTTATTGGTACATTACTCAATGTTCCAGGAAAGTCTAAAGATGGCATCAACGCAAGATTGGACTTGGTCGATATGGGAATAAGAAATGAATTGGCTCTAGTAAAGAAAGGAAATCGCACATGATTGTCATATTCTAATGGAGCATTTGCTACCATTAGGTATACGTTCCATTTTACCTGAAAAAGTTTGACTAGCCTTAACTAGATTATGTTTCTTCTTCAGGGAAATTTGTAGTAAAGTGATCGACCCTCAGAAATTACCGACATTGTAGAGGGAAATTGTTGTTACTTTGTGTGAGTTGAAATGTATTTCCCACCATCGTTTTTTGATATAATGGTTCACCTTACTGTTCATCTGGTTAAGGAGACACAACTTTGTGGGCCAACTTATATGAGATGGATGTATCCGATGGAACGATATATGAAAATATTATAAGAATACGTAAAAAGTAGAAGTCGACCAGAAGGTTGTATTGCTGAACGATACATTGTTGAAGAGGCTGCTGAATTTTGTACTGAATATCTGTCCAATGTTGAATCCATAGGGCTTCCCATGTCTCGTCATTCGGGAAGAATATGAGGAAAAGGGATAATTGGAAGGAGACTACTGACTATATCAAGGACAGAATGGGAGCAGGCACAATTATATGTTTTGCACATTGATGATAAAGTTCAACCGTATGTTACAATACACATGGATCAGTTATCTCGTTTGAACATGAATAGGAATCAAAATTGGATAACTCGAGAGAACAATCAAAGTTTTATAACATGGTTAAAAAATCACATAAAGTCAAAATTTGATATAGATCCCGAATCAATTTCACAGAGATTGAGGTGGCTAGCAAATGGTCCGAGCTTACATGTCTTTTCTTACACTGGTTATGTTATTAACGGCTACACATTTTATACCAAAGAACAAGATGATCAGACCACTATGCAAAATAGTGGAGTCACTCTCGTAGCTGAAGCGATGCATGTCTTAAGTGCAAAAGACAAAAACCCAATATATGCAAATCTATCATATTTTGGGGTTATCGAGCGCATATGGGAGTTAGACTACACAATGTTTCATGTTCCCATATTTGGTTGCAAGTGGGTCGATAATAATAATGGCGTTCGAATTGATGAGTCAGGATTCTTGCTTGTCGATTTCAATAGGGTGGGATACAAAGACGAGCCTTTTATTTTAGCGTCGCAAGCTCAACAAGTGTTTTATGTCATTGATCCTTCTGATGATAAATGGTCTGTTGTCTTATCGACCAATAAAATAAGTAATGATAACAATAATGATGAAGATGTTGGTAATGATCTTTTATTTGCAACATCACAACAACCACATGAAATTGATTCAACTGATGATGGTTTATATCTTAGAGATGATCATGATGAGGGAATTTGGATTAATCTATCATTTTGTATTGTAAATGGACAAACAAATGTGAATCCCACTAGGAAAAGAAGAAGGGAATCTTAATGTACATGTTTAATTGTTTTATATAAGCCATGCATGTAATCTGAATTATTGTGATAAATATGCATGTAATTTGAATTGAGTGTTTTATACTAAGTTTTGATTAATTTATTTTCTAATTAATTTAGTTTCTGCTTATATTTAGCTTGATTTGATTTACATGAACTGACCTGATCTGAACAGAGAGATTCTCTTTTGCTCAGTGCATAGATTATTTAGAAGTTCTCATTTCTAATAATTTATCATCTCCTAAAGTATTGTGATAACATGTTTTTAATCCAATAAACAATGATAACAATGTTTTTAATGTCATCCAATATTGAACCCAAATAAACCAAACACAAAAATAACATATTGAGGCTTTTTACAGCGCTTATTTTAAAAAGCGCTGTAAAAGACCCTTTTAAAAATAAAATAAAGAGACATTTTACAGCACTTATTTTAAAAAGCGCTGTAAAAGACCCTTTTAAAAATAAAATAAAGAGACATTTTACAGCGCTTATCTGAGAAGCACTGTAAACAAGCGCTGTAAAAATAACATTCATATAAATTTACAAAACAATGAGACATTTCACAACGCTTATTTGAAAAAACGTTGTAAAAGGCTTTCAAAATAATATTCATCAAACACCTAACAGGACTTTCTCTAACAGGATTTTCTTCAAACACCTTGTAAAAACACATTGTTAACAAAAACATCAGACTCAAACCAATTTTTCGCCACAGGGCAATGAACTTGAAGACCAAGTTTCGAACCACTTATCGACGAATTAGCACACGATTTAAGAAGGAAAGGGAATGTAAAGAGATAAAAAGGGTGTTGAGGTGGAGATTGAATTGTGAGAGAGTAAGCTTTGATGTTTGTGAAGAAGATGCATAAAAGGAGAAGAGTTTGGTGAAGAGGAAGAGATTTTGGTGGTGATTAGTTACTACTATGTGGGTTTTGCATGTTGAGCTTGTTTAAAAAATAACATAACAAAACACAAAAATAACATAACAAAATAATAAGGCCTTTTACAGCGCTCATTTAAAAAAGTGTTGTAAAAGGCTTTAAAAAAACATTCATATAACATAATAAAACAAGGAGGTCTATTACAGCGCTTGTTCAAATAAGCGTTGTAAAAGACTCTTTTAAAAATAAAATAAAGAGACCTTTTACAGCGCTTATTTGAACAAGCACTGTAAAAGGCTTTAAAAAAATATTATATAACATAATAAAACAATGAGGTCTTTTACAACGTTTATTGGGAAAAGCGCTGTAAAAGAGCTTTTTAAATAATTAAATAAGGACGCCTTTTAGAGCGCTTTTCAAACAAGCGCTGTAAAAGGCTTAGGCCTTTTAGAGTGTTTTTCTAAAAAGCGCTGTAAAAGGGTTTTATATATAACAGTAACCGCTTCAGTTTCCTCTTCATTACGTAAACTTCACTATCATCTCAACCTTCATCGTTCTTCTCTTCTTTTGCAAACCCTATAATCCCGTCCATTACGAACCTTATTTCCATGATCATCTCCTTCATTTCGAACCTTATTTCCATCCAAGATCATCTCTCCCATTGCACACAATATATTTTCATTGAAATACGTAACCCTCATTACGTATTTCTTCAAACCGTATTTCTTCGCATTTCATCTTTCATCGAACCATTATTCAGGTATTGATGTTATTAATTTTTTTGTAATCATTAAAATGCATGTTAAGCTTGTTTAAGATATATTGATACATGTTGAGCTTGTTTAAAATAATGCATGATGCATGTTGAGCTTGTTGATGTTATACTAAACTGCATGTTGAACTTGTTGTAGTTAAATGGATACAAACAAAGATTTAGAATGTCAAAATGAAGAAGTTGGCACCACTAAGACTTATGAAAATGAAGTCAAACGTGGTGCAACTATAATGCAAAAAGTGATTAAAGCAAGGAGCAATGGCACCAAGTTTGAGGTTATACTATATTATACTCCGTTTGCTGTGTATTTTTTTATCTTTTTTTAATAGCATGTACTTACTATATGAGTTTATCAGGTTGGCTGGAATGAGAGTGGTAAGCCAATTGACCCTAACAGCTCTATGTTTGTAAGTTACATTGGGGCTGTTGTTCGTCAAAATATCCCAATTACGATTGACGATTGGAGAGATAAGCCGTTGAAGGATGCCAAAGATATAATATGGAATGACATTCAAGTAAATTTTTTGATCCACTCTTTTGTCATTTATAATTTTTTTCATTGAAATACTTTACTTATAATTTTTTTTCATTGCAGACTACTTTTGTTCTTGATGAGGGACGAAAGAGTTATGTTTTGAGAGTTGCTGGGAAGATCCATCAGGGATTTAGATCACATCTTTCAAATTTCTATCTAAAAGATAGAGAAGGAAACACAAATGCTGAAGCTCCAAAAATATATAAACATTATATATCAAACGATGAATGGAGTGCATTTGTTTCCAAACATTCTGACCCCGCATTTGTCATAAGTGATAAATTTATTAGCATTTGTGTTTTATTATTCATATTCGTAGCGTATTTTAAATTTTTACATAATTACTATTTTTTTTATATAGAATATTAGTAAGGCAAATCGCGAACGGGCAAGCAATCCAACCCACCCATACAAAAAATCACGTATGGGATATGCACACCTTGATCAATATCTTGTAAGTAATTAAACATTACTTTTATTTAATGAAGTAATTTGTATTATAAACTATCGTGTGTAACTAATTTGTATTATTTTATTTATGATCTTAATGAATAGCGAAAAGACACCAAGCTGATCAACCCTTGGGTCGTCATATATTATGATAGGGAGTGCGTGTTAATAAAGAAGGAGTGGTTGATAATAAAAATGTCAAAAAAGTAGTAGAACTTTGTGTAAGTATATTATCACTTTAATATTTTTTAATATTGTATTTATCACTTGAATACCTTTTAATATTGTATTTTAAAAATGCTATTGAACTTATCTTTTTAATGTTACATGTATTTTAGGAGATTATCGAACAAAGTTCTGAAAATCAGGAGGGCAACAAGGATACTTGCAAGGACATTCTTGGTAAAGTGTTTAATGTCCCTGAGTATTCTGGTCGGGTTAGGGGAAAAGGATTTGGCGTAACTCCCAAAAGCTTTTTTCCTCAAGAGAAGCGCTAAAAACCTTCCAACGAGGAAGTATTAGAGAAGCTCAGAATACTTACAGAGCAAGTGACACAATTGGTGAATACGAACAAAGACAAGCAACTCTCGGATCAGCTCCAACATGAAATACAAATGGAGAGTGAAACCGCGAGTTGCAACGTCGGTCTCAAAAGTATTCCCGAGGTAACTCTAATTACGTACTTGCTTATGTAATTACTTATATATTAAACAAACTTATATATTAACCGTACTTATGTTTTAACTATTGATTTAGGGTGTCACTCCATGTGTCCTATACTTGTCCTCGCCTACTCATCGGAAGGTGGGAAAATGAAAATTTTACAATACTTCGGGAGAAGTATTGCACAATAATCCGATCCCTGCGGGCCATGTCAAAGTATCGCTTGTTGTTGCTTTCGAACCAACTGCACCGTTGCCGATATCGAACAACGATGGAGATATGCAATTATTGGGCAACGCTATTGGTAGTTATGTGGCATGGCCCACAAACCTTGTTGCCCTCGATAAGGTATATTTAATTAATTGAAATGTATGTTTAATTGATATGTATATTTAATTGCTGATTTTTTCCGCTCCTAACTTTAATTTCACATTTATATTTAGATGCTGAAAATTAAGCCTAAAGGGAATGATAAAAAGATTCCCATAAATGAATCAGTTACATCTCCCGAAAAGGTTTGTCACATTTATTGCCTAAGGTTTGTCATTTTTTCAGATTCAATAAACTAACATTTAACCTCATTTTTGTAGATCCAATTAAATAAACCACCCGTACAGCCAAAAAAGGCAGCAAACCTTAAAAATTAAAGGTTAATAGAGTTGCCAAATCACAAAGGCTGCCGGGTAATAAAGCTGCCAAAGTTGCAGCAAGAAAACTGGATCGGGGAAAATCGGTCGTTGCTGCTGCTGCTCCTAAAATAAGTCAGCCATGCCTTGGTAAATACGGGGCGTATCTTGACATCCAAGTAAAAAGGAACATGGGCAGTAGTGACGATTCGCGCATCGTACCCATGAATAAAGATATATTCAGAGATGAGTATGATGAATTTCTCGAAAAGGAGCACATTTACGAACTTCTCAAACATAAGGAGCTTAATGCTACTATAATTAGCTTGTACATAAGGTAAAAAATACTTTTAATTGCATTTATTGGTAATTAATTAAATCTATTGGTAATTAATCTTGTTTAAAATTTTCATTGAAGGTTTTTGTATGAGAAGGTCGTGTGCACGAGGAAATTGTCAAATAAATACTCATTCTTGTCTCCGCATAAGATGTCAATGTGCAAACTCGATCCAGAAAATATAAAGAAATACATTGTAGATATGTTATTAGTAAATATATAAAAGGATAAATTGTTCTTCGCACCATATAATTCAGGGTACGTAATTTTATCTTTTTTAGTTGATGTGATTTTAATTTATTAGTTGTGTATAAACAAAATTGCTTAACCAATTTTTTGTTGTTGTAGGGCACATTGGGTGCTATTTGCAATCAATGTGGTCTCTGAAGTTATATACTATTTGGATCCCTTACATGGCAATTACAACAATCACTCCGAAATAAAGACTATGTTCGACACGTAAGTAATATTCATTTATTTCTTACATATATATATAAATAATGTGTTTGTTCATGCTATAATAATCACATTTATTCATTCGATAGTGCCTTAAAAGTTTTTCGAGCTCAAAGAGGTGCTACAGTGTTGAAGCAAAAGTCTAATAACATTACATGGATCCCAATAAAGTGCCCTCGTCAAACAAACAACATCGACTGTGGGTACTACGAATTGAGATTCATGAAGAAGATTGTTGACAAGAATAAAACTATTATCCTAGAAACGGTACGATATTTTCATTATATGTTTTTCATATATAAATTATCTATATATTTGATACTAACTTAATATAATATGTTCAATTTTTATATTGCAGTACTTTGACAATTCCAGTCCATCATATTCTGAGGAAGATCTAATGGAATTAAAGGAAGAATGGTGTGAGTATGTGCTTGAACTGAAAATTATTTGATTTTCTGGGAAATAGCATGCTGCTAGGCAAGGGATCTGAATATTATATGGTAGCAAGTGCATATTCTGTATATTTTTTTAGTTATTATATGTATATGATCATAGGACAATATATGAACATGCATATGAATATGTAGTTAATTAGGTTATATATATGTATTTGAATGTAGTTAATTAGGTTGTAAATTACAGAGTTACAGCGTTATATATATGTATCTGATTGTGTGAACTGCTTATGGTATTTGAATATGTTTTGTTGTGTTGTGTGAACTGATTTTGGTTGTGTTGTGTGAACTGATTCTGGTTGTGTTGTGTGAACTGATTCTGGTTGTGTTGTGTGAACTGGATCAAAATAATTTTGGATAAAAAGATAAAAGATAGCGCTTTCTAAAAAAAAATGCCATAAAAAGCTTAAAAGCGCTTTTGAAAAATTTAATTTACAACGTTTTAAAAAAAACACACACACATTTTACAGCACTTTTTTAAAAAAAACGCTATAAAAGGCACACCCAGTATATGAATTATGGGTCTACATTTTACAGTGCTTTTTAAAAAAAGCGATGTAAAAGACACACCCAGTATATGAATTATGGGTCTACATTTTACAGCGTTTGTTGAAAAAAACGCTGTAAAAGGTGCACCCAGTATATGAATTATGGGTCTACATTTTACAATGCTTGTTGAAAAAAGCGTTGTAAAAGGCACACCTAGTATATGAATTTTATATGCACATTTTACAGTGCTTGTTCAAATAAGCACTGTAAAATATGCATAATAATGCATATTATGTGCGCATTTTATAGCGCTTTTTTAAAAAAGCGCTGTAAAATGTGCACGCGTTATATTTACATGATTTATAGCGCTTTTTTAAAAGCGTTGTTGTATCTTTTACAGCGCTCGATTCTACAGCGCTTTTTTTTTGTTGAAAAAGTGCTGTAAATGGATTAAAAAAAATGCTGTAAAATCCTATTTTTGGCGTAGTGAAAAAAGTGAAAATTATGATGAGGTATGAAAGGAGAGATAGAGAAAAAGAAAGAAGATATAAAGATTATGGTGAGGATGAAATGAGATACGAAAAGAGCGATAGGGCAAAAGCAATGAGGCAAATAGATTTTGAGAGGGATCACATGAGGTATGCAAAAGAGAAAAGACACGAAGAATGTATAAATAAGGAACAAGAAAAAAAAAAAGGGAAAGTATATCATATGAAGAATATATTAGAGATTTAGTATTGGATCAGGAGTATATGAAATTTCTTTATGAAAATGGATATACAAAAGAGGTAAGAAAATAGAGAAATTAGCCTTGAGAGAAAGAGAGAAAATCAAAGAAAAGAAAGAGAAAGAGGAAACAAATAAGTGAGCCTTGAGAGAGAAAATGAAAATTAAAGAAAATAAATGTGAAGTGGAACAAAATTTTACAATTTAATAATAATTTATATTATTAGTCATTAAATTCAATGAAAAAAATCAACATTTATAATTTATAAATTATTTTATAATTTGATAATAATTTATAATTTATATTATTATTAAATTATTTTATATTAAATTTATAAATTATTTTATAATATTATTAGTCATTTACCAACGGTAATAATTTATATTATTAGTCATTAAATTTAATGGAAAAAAAATCAACTAATCAATATTTTATAATAAATTTATAATATATTTTATAATATTATTAATCATTTACCGATGGTAATAATTTATATTATTAGTCATTAAATTCAATAGA
>JBBPBS010000693.1:4851990-4899227 GCA_037974835.1 Cicer judaicum
ATATACAAATTTATTAAAAATAATCATAAAATACGAATATATAAAAAATTATTAAAAAAATTACTTCCACTTATTAAAATACACAAATTTATTTAATATTATAATATATATTAATATATTAAAAAATATAATGAACAAAAATTTACTATATATATATATTCTGAAAAAATATGTATTTATAATTGAATACTATTTTTAATTTTAATTTTTCTTATTATAATGATAATTTAAATGTTAAAAAATAATATAATTCAACTTGTTATTAATATAAATCACTTATAATTGATGCATAGCATATAATACCAATAATTCGTTTGATTATCAACATTAATTATTTACTTTATTATTTAAATGAGTTTTGATAGGAATTTGATCCAATAAATGAATAGACAACCTAGTTTTTCAAAGGGTATTTGCAAGATAATATTTGGAGGGTTTTAGATAGGTATACTTGTGCTGCTACAGGCAGAGGAAGGCAAAATAGAGTTGTCTCTTGGTCACTTGGCTTAAGTGTGCAAAATATTGGTACATAATTGTTTTTAATTTTTAATATATATATATATATATTAAAAATAAATGAGGCCCCATAAAAATAGGTCATGTGCAATAGCTCTTTCCACACACCCTCAAGACTGCCCCACCGTTTCTCTTTATTTAAAAACATAATAATATTGATAATTAAATAAATAAATTTCACTCCACTTATTTTTTCACTCCACTTATTTTTTCACCTCACATATTTTCTCCTCCTTCTTCTCTCTCTCTCCTACACCAACATCCTCCTTCCCTATTTTTACTGTTTTTTCTCTTTTTCTTCTCCTTACTTCTTCTCACTCCACAACACCAATTACACACCTTAACCCTAGACCTTTTTTTTTGATGAATTTAACAACTTTGAAACTATAATTTATCATACTCCTACAAATAATATTAGTTAAGATTTTGGGGTTAGATTTAGTGACTCAAAAAGAAGAAGAGTAACAATTCTTTGAAATGTGTTCATTGAGACTCTTTGAGGTAAATATACAACTCTAATGTGAGTATGAATCTCTAGAAAAAAATGTAGTTTTGTTTAAAAATCTTAATTGTGTTTAGAGTAGATGTAAAAAAAATTTATGGTTTCCTAGAGTTAGCTACTTTAGAATAACTCTTCTAAAGTCTTGAGAATATTTTTGATACTCAGATTTGTTAGCTGAGATCGTGTATGCTACTTTGGGAGTTGTTAGAGAACTCAAATGTAGTCGATTTTCCATAGTTGTGAGTAGACAACAATCATTATCATATAATTTTTGTTATGCTATACTTATTATTTTACTCATTTTCTATGTTAAAGTCTTTATTAAAACATTTGGAGAACACAACCTTTGAATTTTTTTCAATTTCATCATTTATTTATTTTAATGGTCTTTGTTATTAGTTTGATTTATGTATGAGTTATAAAGTATTTGAATATTGAATTGATATATGGTTGAATTTGTTTCCATGAGTTATGATGAAATTGAAAATGATTTTTAAACGTGTTTTATAAATTGTTATAATTATGATATCGTTAGCTACGATAGGTGCATCTAGTTACCTCATTTTGATTAGAGAGAGTTACCCGTTATATGGAACCGCCTTTATCAAAGAGGTCATCCGTATGAGGAGATGGCTATCAACGAGATGTAAAGTACTTATTTGATGCGCGATAATGCGTTGTTAGATGGAGCCACCCCTAAGGGAAATGTCATCCTTATGAGGATAGAACTATCAATGAGATAAAGCCGCCTCTTGGTTCTCAAAAATTTATATTTTTACTTGTTTGATTTTTTCTATGATATTTTTACGGTTGCTCATTTAAATGCAATTTGTATTCTCGATCTAATAAAAAATATAAATAAAATGGCTTCCTGTGAACCGCGAAACATCTATTGATAGACTTTCACTAAGGTAGAGCCTTGGTTTTTGACCCTCCCCTTCTGTATTATAATGAAATCATGTTTATACTCTATAGTTTTTCTTTTTTTATGATAATATTTCTTTTATTTCATAGAGCTAGTTTTGGTAAACTTCTCAACAAGCACTTGCAGAATTGGCGAATTCTTTCATTATCTCTTACCATTACTAGGACCTGGACTTTCTTCTTTGCCTGTTATCCCTCTACAACCAAATTATAAAATTACTTAATCTTCACGCCAAGAAGAAAAACTTTAATTTAGAGTCAATTCTAAAACTCACCATTATCCAACAAGTAAGACCAAACGAAGAAAAAGATTATAGTAATGATGAACTATAATATTTTTCTTACCTTAGATTGAATCCCCATCCCCTCACCCTAAATTTTTATTACATGAAGAAGAAAAATACTAGTTATTTTGATATACATTTCCATTTTCTCAACTGCAAGTAAAACACACACTAATTAAAACAAAGATTATTATCATTGAGATAAGGAAGGATATGTAATTATACAATGTTCTTAAAAAAAATTAGCTATACAAAATGTAGATAATTATGGAAATCATTCAGATTTGATATGATTCTGATTTGTATTTAATTAGTTGATTTGTAGAGTTAGAATTGTATGTTATTTCCTTTATTAGACATAGTCATAACGAGGACAATGTTTCCTCTTGATCCTTAGGCCTAGAATTAATTATTAGGATAAAAAATTCTTCCATATATTTCCTTGTCATTAGGGGTGGGAATAGGTTAGGTCAGGCCAGACTTTGAAAGACCTGAGTCTGGTCTACGATGAATTTTTTTAGCCTAAGCCTGGCCTACAGTCTATCATAGGCTTTTTTTTCAGCCTGAGTCTGGCCTACCGCCTATCATGGTCTGACCTGTAAGTCTATTTAAAAGCCTTATTCACATTAAAGTATTTATATACATTTTATTAAATAGGCTAAACTAGGTCTTTATATACAAGGAAAACTAATAAAATTATAATCAAATCTAATAAAATAATTACTAACAAGTTTGTAATGCAACAACCTTAAAAAATAAAATAAAATGAATTCATAATTAACAAACTCTAAAATATATTTAAATTTTTTTATTGAAACAAACGCACCCATTATTATCTCTCAAACAAATGCTCTCAAACAAACTCAGATTATTATCTCTCAAACAAAATCATATTCAGTAATAATATATATATATATATATAAAGATAACAAATAAATAATTATTTATATTTACGTGATGCTCTACCCATACCGATTTACATGATTCTCTATATGTCAATACTAATATATATATTATAAATAAAAATTGATTTTTGTAATAAAATGATTTTTTTTTTAAATATGAAACAAACACTCTTTAAACCCTAAAAAATGATTTTTAGTTTAAAAAATAAATTTTTTATTCAAACAAAAAGCACCCATTATTATCTCTCAAACAAATACTCACAACCTCATATTATCACCTCTCCAACAAATCATCTCATACAAAATCATATTCAGTAATTATATATATATATATATATATATATATATATATATATATATATATATATATATATAGGTAACAAATAAACAATTATATATATGCTCTATCCATATCGATTTACATGATTCTCCATATATCAATACTAATGTACATATCTATATATATATTAAATAAAAAATAATTTTTCTAACAAAATAATTTTGAAAAAATATAAAACAAACACCCTTTAAACCCTAAAAAATAATTTTTGATTTAAAAGGATAAATTTTTTATTGAAACAAGCGCACCAATTATTATCACTCAAACAACTAGGAATATTACCTCTAAACAAATACTCTCAAACAACTCAGAATATTATCTCTAAACAAATCCTCTAAAACAAACTCATATTCAGTAATAATAAACAATTAGGGTTTTCAAGTTTATATACTAATAATATATATAAAATAACAAAGGAATAGTATTGATTTTTATAAAAAAATATGTAACTTACATACCTGTTTGTTAGAGTGAGTGCAATGGAAATTATAAGAAAAAAATGGAAAATAAAATAAATAATAAAATATATATAGGTCGGTCTGTCAGGCCTAATAGAATTTTTTATAAGCCTAAGTCTCACCTATTTACATAAATAGGCTTTAAAAACAGCCCGAGCCAAGCCTTTTTATTAAACAGGCTAGGTCAGGCCAGACCATAAATAGGTCAGGCCATAGGCCCCTACGGACGGCCTAGCCTATTCCCATCCCTACTTGTCATATTATTCAAAATTATTAAGTGAATAATCAATAACTTTTCTACATGGTATCAAGTATATCCCTTTTTTGTTTTGCGACAGTTCTACTTCGTCTGCAAACCCTATGATGAGGACCTAAAACGATCTAATTAGGATGAAAAACAAATAATATTTCAAATCAAGACTTTATAATAGTTTTTAGTTTTATTTGTGTTTAATTTAAATTGTAATAATTTTAGTTAAGTGATGTAAGCCCAATATGGGTCTAGAGAATTGGTTATAAAAAAATGAGACGAATTCAAATATGCAGAGAAAAATATAAAAATATAAAAATACAAGTGCTTCGAAAAAGTGATTCTACACAAAAGTACTTTTGAAAAAAGGCATTTTGCAAAAAAAAAAACAAATCCAGACTTGTTCTTAATGAAACATTAAACATCTATTGCATTCTTATTACCTCTTCTATGCACTTCAGGTTTGACTTTAGTATCTTACCTCCCACATATTTGGATCACTTAGTCATTTAATTCTAATTTTTCTTGTTTCTTTTACAATCTATTTTGTGTCTTCATTTACCTAGTTTTTTTTTCTTGTTTCTCATTTTAAATTCTCTTAGTTTTGTATTAGAGTTTTCCTTCTTGAAACTCTTGTGTTGATAGCTTTTGTGAAATTTTTACATTGTGTTTTGATTCTATGATCTGAATTCTTATTTTGGTTCTTTTTAAGAACTTGAAAGAGTTTGTGTGAAAAAAGGCAAGAGTACACATCATTGAAAGAAAAAAAAGCCATCATTGAGTGATATACACGAGTAATACATTTTTTGAGTGTAAACACTTAGTGAGTGGTGAGGGCCTTATTTTTATTTTCTTATCTTGCTCTTGTTATTTGTTTGATTATTGTGATACTCGTTCATTTGTTGTTTTTGAAATCATTAGTGAAAGTGAACCAAATCCCGTTTCTCCCTGAATCACTTATCTTATGGGTCACTTTACAAAAATATTGAATACTCAAATGAAAGCCTTGAGAGAAGAGTTTGTCATTCAAAGAGATAGCATATCTCACAATAGAAAATCTTCTCAAAATAAAGATATGTTTATAATTGAGAAAGAAATAAGATATAGATGTTATGTTTATATGTGTCTCCTATTTGAGTTCTTGGATTAGAACTTGCTTGAATCTTATCAATGAATTTCTTACCATTGCGGCGATTCCACATTGACTTATCAATCATCCTTAATTGTGGTGCCTTCTCCATCTTCTTCATCTAACCTATGTTTGTTTGTTTCTTATTCCTTTCATTTTGCCATTTTATCTCAAGAAATCACTTGGTTATATCTTCAATCTCATGTTGAAGCACTCAAACCACATCACCCTAAGTCTTATTCTCCACAATGGAAATTGGTACAACTCTAACCAGTCCCATTGAAGGAACACATCTTCACCTCCCTATTATTGGCCACAAACTAAATGGGAAATGTCAGTGGGAATCTTCCTCCAAGAAAAAGAGGGATATATCACAGGAAAAAATGCACAACCTAAATAAAGAGATTATGGTCATGAAAAATGGCAGTTAGAAAACAACCTTGTCATGTCTTAGCTCTTCAACATAATGACCAATGACATCAGGGAAAAATGTATATACTATGACACATCTAAATAAATGTGGCAGTTTGGAAAGAAATTCATTCTAATTAGGATAATTCATATACCATCTTTGAGATCAAAAGCATTATCAATGATCTTAGACAAGGTAAACACTATGTCACTGAGTATTTCAACACTCTCAGTAGGTACTGGCAATAGCTGGATTTTTATGAAGCTATTGAATTGAAATGTTCAAATGACAAGAAACAACATGAGGATTTGGTGAATAAGGACAAAACCAAAAAGTTCTAGTCGGGTCTCAGCAAAGACCTGGATGAAGTACATGGAAGGGTCCTTGGCACGAAACCACTTCCCAATCTTTGAGATGTGTGTTCAAAGGTAAGAAGAGAATAAATCATAACGATATTTATGCAAGGAAAACCCATTTCTGCCTCACTTTCACAAAGGTCAATGTTGGTAGTAAACGAAACTCAATTGCATCCTATGCATAAAAAAACAAAATTGTCCTTGGTGTGAGAATTGCAAAAAAATTGGCCACACTTAGGATATGTGTTTGGTTCTCCATAGGAAACCAGATAATGCAAGGCAATTCAGGCCTAAAGAAACCAAAGATACCCAACTAGCAACCATACAAATGAAGGTGAAACCAGTTCAACCCCTTCTTCCTTCAGCAAGGAACAAATAGAGGCATTGCAATAAGCCCTTCAACAAAGTCTGAGTGCAGGAAAAAATGTTGGTACAATAACTATAGTCTAAATAGGTAATTTTCCACATGCTTTAGAAACCAATCAAGCAAAATAAAAGTCTTGGATTGTACACTCAAGAGCTTCAGATCGCGTGATTGGGGATACAAATATTTTTTATAGTTACACTCTATGTCAAAACAATTTCACAAATTGAATAACTAACGATACACTCTCAAAGGTTATTAGTACAAGTTCAATTATTATCTCCAAAAATATTACTATAAAAATTCGTACTTTATGTACCAAAACTTGATTGCAATTTGTTGTCCATTAGTAAACTAACAAGAGATATGAACTGTATCACTAAATTTTATCCAAACTTTTGTGAATTTTAGATTTTGGCAATTCTAAGCAAAGTGTTAGACTTTATCTCCTTCAAGTTGAAGATTTCAAAAATAGGACAACAACAACAACAACAAATAAAAGTAGTGTTACTCCCTCAAGCAATGAGAATTTCATTATGTTATGACATGTTTTATTGGGTCACCCCAATATTGTGTACTTTGAAAATTATTTCCTTCATTATTCAATAAAAATCCAAGGAATTTAACTTGTGAAATATGTCAAGTATCTAAAAACATTCACAACCCCCACTCTATATACCCTTACAAAATATCTGAACTATTTTTCTTAATTCATAGTGATGTATGGGGTTCATCTAGAATCAACATTATTAATGGTCATATATGATTTGTTACTTTTATTGATGACCATACAAGATTCAGAGATTGTTAGAATATTCCAAGCTTTCTATAAAATAATAAAAACTCAATTCCAAACTAAAATTGAGGTGCTTAGATCAGACAACGATCCTGAATACTATCAATCCATCCTAAGTTCCTATCTTCAAGAGCATGGAATTGTCTATGAAAGTTCATGTGTTGAGACTCATCAACACAATGGGAAAGCAAACCGAGAAAACCGCCACTTATTATAAGTGGCAAGATCCTTCATGATGGCCTCAAATGTGTCGCCTATCTCATTAACCATATGCCTTCCCAAATCCTCTTTTTTGACACTCCTTACTCAACTCTCCAAACAGCTTATCTAAATAATAGAGTTCTAATCTCAATTCCTCTAAAAGTCTTTGGATGTTCAACCTTCGTACACAACCTTGACTCTAATTACAACAAACTTGATCCTAAAGCCATTAAATGTACCTTCTTAGTTTACTCTCCTCATCAAAAGGGGTATAATTGTTATTCACCCTTAAACAGAAAATTATACCACACCATAGAGGTGATATTTCTTGAACATAAACCTTATTACCCCCCAAAGTTGTTCTTTAGGGGGAGCAGCCACTAATGCCAACATAATCCCAACTTTTGACTGAAATTGAACTTGCCCACATTGATCTTATCCATGTTGTCTTGGCCAAACTAGAAATTGTCCAAATCGAACCTAACTATGATGTTCAGGCTGAACCAAAGTTGTCTAGATTGGAACTGAATCTTGTTGTCCTGGCTGAACCAAAATATGTATTGGCAGAACCTAACCATGTTGTAACACCCCGTTTTTCAAAGCGAGGGTGTATTTTTTTTTTTTTAAGAAATTAAAATACAACAGAGAAATAAATAAGGTAAAACCTTTGGATAAATAATTAAGTCATTAAAATTTACAAGCAGCGGAAAAGTTTTTCAAAATATAAATCCAAAGCATGTCCTAATGTCAACAATAGTACAGGTACATCCTTCCAATATAAATAAAAGTAGCCCAAAAGAAAGACATATGTGTCCTGAGTGACAACCTAGTATGATCATTCTATACATAACAAAAAACTATACGCCTCGAGTAATCTCTACGCGCCCCATGGGATCCTCCTAACGTAGCTCCAATCAAGCATTCCCGTCCACATTCCCATCTGTAGGGTACGAACCAGTAGGATCGCCCTGACTCTCATCTGAGGGCAAAGCCCAGATTTCCACAATAGTTGCAAAGGGTCACCAACTGAAATTAACAGTTAACAAATAACATTTAAGTTTTCAAATGCACAAAATACCCTTTTCAACTTAGCATACATCTTAAAAGGTTTTCCATATGCTAAAAGTTCATACAATGCTTACCAAATGATAATGAAATCAAAATAAAGTTCTCAATCCATTAAGTAATACATAACTGATCAAAACATTGATACATCAACTGAGCAATCGATTATCTAACTCAAAATGAGAATTTCCACTAAGCCAATCGATTGGGAAATCGATTGCTTGAAGGTTGTTTTGAAAAATCTGAACTCTGGGCTTAAATCAATCGATTGGGCAATCAACTGGGCAATCGATTGACAGCATTGCTGAGCCACTGACTTACTGCCAATCGATTGGGAAATCAACTGGGCAATCGATTGGGCAATCAACTGACAGCATTGCTGAGCCACTAACTTACTGCCAATCGATTGGGCAATCAACTGGGCAATCCATTGGGCAATCAACTGACAACATTGCTGAGCCACTGACTTACTGCCAATCGATTGGGCAATCAACTGGGCAATCAACTGACAGCATTGCAGTTAATGCCAATCGATTGGGCAATCGATTTCCCTGCATTAAGAGATTCCCTGCATTAACCAAGACATTAAGAGATTCCCCATTCTTAACGTCCAGTTAACTTAAACGATTTTCAAACAAACATTAAGTAAACAAGAAATTAAGAGATTCCCCATTCTTAATTCTCATTTGACTTAAAAGATTTTCCAAAACGTTAGTAAACAAAGATATTAAGAGATTCCCCATTCTTAATACTCTTTTAACTCAAAACGATTTTCAAAAACACACATTAAGTAAACAAGACATTAAGAGATTCCCCATTCTTAATACTCGTTTAACTTAATGGTTTTCAAATTCCACACAGAACAAAATCAAACATACTTTCACATTCAATCCATAATTCGCACCAAATCATTTTCCACACAAACCACACAAACACATCTCAAGTTTCATCAGTATCAATTAAGAACACGTCAAACAACGAACACGAATCAACATAATCCACCACTCAAACACACAAGTTTCATTCATTCAAAATCATACATAACTGAGTTTAAATTCATTTTCCACGATACATTCATCAGGATAACCAAAACCTCACTCTCAGATTTTACCCATAAAGCCTTAGATATATTTTCCCCAAATCAATACTCCAACCCTAACAAAATTCTTTTTCATACAACCACAGATAAGGCCCTAAATGCAAACTAAAAGTTTGGAAGGAGCCCTTACCTTAACGTTAGCTTTAACGTCAATTTACGACACCACGATCAATTCCGATAAAAACTTTGCTCGCGACGACGCTTCTGATGTTAGCTCACTAGTACCGTAGTGTAGTGGTGAGCAACTTTCCCTTCTATCCCTTTGCGAAACAAAGCTTAGATCCAGAAGAAACGGCGAGATTTGTGTTTGACGGTTTTGAAATCCCTAATCCGTTTTCCTTCGTTTTCGGATCAAAGAGGAAGAGTGAAGTTGAGAAATCCTTGTCCTATCACCCACTATCAATTTCGAACTCAAGGAAGCAAGGAAGAACGAAAATGGATGAAGATGGAGGAAGGAGAAGGATTGGGTGTTCACGCGAGGCAGAGGAGGGAGAAGATGGAAATTTTCTGTTTTTCTCTCCTTCTCTTTTCCTTTCTTCCTTTTTCTTTCCTTTCTATTTGCTTTCTTTTTAATTCCTTCCCTTCCTTTTCTATATATATATATATATATATATATATATTTATATATATATATTAATTATAATTAACAAATATCTCAAAACCTTTAGATATTTATTAAATTATCCTTTCACCCAAAATGCATTAAACTCTTCGCAAAAGATTCATCGCAGTAAATTTAATTTATTTATCGACGAGTAATTCTAATCAGGCATCAAAATATCTTTTTGGTCATATAACTCCAAAATATTAATAACTTGGCTAAAAAGCCCCTGAGTTCAATACCAAAATCCATTAAAATACATAAAGTATAATTTAACTTTTTTAGAGGATACATAATAATTCAGAGTCAAACGATTAGACATTAGATATGATTATCAAAGGTTGAGGCAGCCACTTGCTTGTTACGCTTATCAGAGAGATATGTGGATTACTTCTTATCACACTTATTAGAGGTAGAGACAAATTATTTCTTGTGACGCATATTAGAAGTAGAGGCAAATTTTGTCATGGTTATGTATCAAAGACAGAGAAACTAAGTCAATATTTTACATTTCTAAAGGCAATTGGGATGCAAGTTGTTTTGCATATCAGACTTAGAGATGCAAAGTTGTTGTATCTTTGTCTTCGTCCAATAATCAGAGGAAATGATGAAAGTCTATTAACCAAATGTTTGATTTCGAATCTATACACTTAATCAAAATGTTAAAGCATTAAATTGCTCACACAAACAATCTTGTTATCATCAAAGCAAGTGAGGGGCATGTTTCATCAAATCAACTTGGTTCTAACAATATTATCATGCATCATTTTTCTTCTAACAATTAAGGATGTTTCACCAACAAATACTCACAAAGTTTTGAAAGTTTTGCTATCATAAAAAAAGGAAGATTATAATTGTAAGGTCTCCTAATTAGTTTTAGACATAGTTTTTTGATAGATGTACAAGTTAGCTTAGTCTAGATGATTTGTGTATGATTTGTTGAATCTCAATCTATTGCAAATACTACTTGAACAAGAAATAACTTGTGAAAAAGAATGTTTTATCATGCATAAGCTTTGTTACATGTTGTTTAACCATGTAAAAACTTTGTAACATGACCATATTGTATTGACACACTTTGAAACACTTCTAAAACCATTTCTAAGTGACTTTTAACTTTGTAAATCAACTTCCTAACTTATGAATTGACTTATAGACATAAAAAACTTAATTGACTCACTATTAATGCAGGGAGTTTTGTAAGTCGACTAACACATGTTTGAATCAATTCACACTAATGCATAATTCAAAATTTGTTTTTCAAACTCGTGTATGTCGATTCACAAGCTTGTAAATCGACTTACAAACATGTAGAATGACAATTACGAAGTAGTTATTTTTATGGAAAATGTTTAACTTTAGCCAATATGATTTACGCAACATATATAAGCACCGCAAAATATCTCTAACCCTATGAATACTTTCACCTAATAACATAGATTGAAAACTCTTTCTTGTTTAAGACGTGTGTGCGATCGAGTTTTTGTGCGAGAAAAAACCTAAAGGTTATATTGTTTTATTGGTGTGTTTATTCTGGATATGGATTATCGAGGAGATATATGTTAATTGCATTTTAAAGGACTAAAAGGCATATCTCCAGGGGTTATAGAGAGGTGTCTCTAGTGTTCTATCTTGCAAGGTTTGAAATGAGATATTCATCTTAAAGTTAAGAATATTCATAATTTTGAGGATTGTTTTAAGATTTTGTGTCAAGGGTGTTTAGGAAAAAGAGATTTTTGTGCATCTGCGTATAAGAATCTTTGACAGATCATGTAAACGATCAAAATAAAAAATTATAGGAAGAAACTCTCATTCGATTGAATATGGATTGAATGTACTTTACAAACAAGGATGAGGTAGAGAAAGTTAAATAAATCATTGTGTGGTTTTCTCTTCCCTCACTCTTTAACTTTTGTAACTTTACTTTAATTGGTTGATTTCTTTATTATTGGTGTTTGGTGATGATTTTCCTGTTTTGTGCTATAATCTATAGAAATATTGTAACATTATAATTTTATGGTTTAGCATCATGTCTTGATTTCAAGTGTTGAGTTAAAAATATGAATTTACATTGTTCTCGACATATTAAACATTTATTCAAATTGAAAATTAGGATTTCTATTTATTTCTTTTAATTGTAATTCATTAAGTGTTGTTTAGAGATCCTTGTCCATTTAATGGAAGCCAAAACTATTCAATCAAATTTTGTTTTTCTTGCATAAATTCTTTTTCCTATACAAATTCCAATATGTATTGTATACAAGTTTGAAATGTTTTAAAATGTGATTTTCCATTATGTGACTCGAAAAATTTTTAAACCCAATTTTATAATATCAAACTTTATTCAACCCCTGCCCCTTTTAGAGTTCGTTCCAAGCCGTTTTGTTGGTAACATTCACGACTCATCTGAATCGATTCATGATTATTTCAAGTAGAATGTTTTGTACTTTGACCAACAAAATCATGTACTCTCTTTATATATTCATATGAACCTTCACTATGACTAGGAATAATTTCCATATTCATCAAGTTTCATTGATTAAAGATCATAATATAGTTTAAACACTTTTCTGATTCAAGTCTTACTTGTGAGAGAATCTTTGAGAGAGAAACATCAACAAATAATATATCTCTTGTTAAGGTGATTATTTCGAACAGGGCGATCAAAGGGATATCAATTGGCGTCGCGTTGAAGGACTTAAGAGATATTTTGTAACAACCTATCTATTTTGTTAAGTATGTAATTTAATGATTAAAATTGTTAATTTTAAAAATAAAATAATTAGTTTATTTGTTTAATAAAAAAGGGCATTATTGTAATATTTGGATAAATAAAGGGCAATGGCATAATTTCCACACTACATCTTAAGTATCGTTGTTTTCTTTAAGAATACACATTCTTCCATTCCTTCTTCTTCTCTCGTTACTGTGAGCCACCTCCCTCATCCTCCCAATCTTCAACCTCTCATTTTCTGGTATTTTCTTTCAAATCAGTAAACTCAAAAGCTTGATAAAGCTTCTTAAACCCATTTTTAAACCTTGCATGTCTCAATTTGTAACTAATCAGCTTTAACAGCAAAGGATTTTAACCAAAAATGAAGAACTTGAGTCAAAGTGACAATTCAAGAAAAAGGGGAACTCAACATTCAATTTAATCAAAACATCATCTTCTTCCTTGTCACAAATAGTGAGTTCTTTTTATTAAAGATTTTTATTTTTTATTTTGTTATGAATAGGGATTTAATTTTCTAAAGTTGTTTGGAAAAAAAATGGAAGAAAACAATAGGGATTTGATTGAAAATAAGTGTGCAGACTATTGTTTATGGTTATGATGTTTGTGAACGAATTATATATTAGGAAAAATTAAATCACACGTGCATAATTAGATTTAAGGTGATTATACTTGTCGAGCACGATTTATGCTCGTTACTGCTGTTGTCTCTAATGTGTTTGTGAAATTGTGTTATGTTATGTTAATTTCTTTTAGTACGAGGATTTTATGCGTTGAAATTTTTGAATAAATTGTTTTGCGTTAATACGTGTTAGGAGAATTAGAGTGTGATGAAATGAAATTTTTGCATATTGGTGTTTTTAAAACTACATCCAAATGATTTTTTCATGACTTTTTATGTTGTTATTAATTTCATAACTTTTATATGTTTATTACTTTCCATAACTTGATGTTGTTACTATTTTCATGACTCCAATGTTGTTTACATTTTTTGACTATGATTTCCGTTTTGAATTAAGGACTTAGGATTAAATTATTATGAGTTTAGTATATCGCCTAAAGTTATTTATAATTTTTATGGATGAATGATGTATTTTATATATGACATAATAATGGCATTTTATACAAAACATTTCAAGTTTTGTACAATATCATTAATTGGATCATGCATGGCCTTATTCACGGTGGAACATTTAGGTTATTTCAGTCATGGAATAACAGGTAAAGGAGAACAATCAAGACGCTGATTGGGGTTTGGCCACACTAAGATATTAGGCGACTTTTTCCTTATTCCAAAGGAAAAGGTTTGAGGTCATGCATAGGTTGTTCAGAATAATATATATATATATATATATATATATATATATATATAATAATGTTTTTTCTTCTTGAGATGGATAATTATTTTTTCATGTTTTATACACTTTTATGAAAGAAACTCTTTGAGACTGTTTTCCCCCTCTTATTTATAGAGCTCACTGAGATATTTTATCTCATCTCAATTATTATTTTTTATTTAGCAGCTGGAGGAACATAAGACATGAAATTAGCATTAGAAGATCAGTTCCAAACATGTGGACTTGGAATTTGATGTTTTGTTTTATGATGTAATTAGACAATCGTAGTTTGTTTTCAAGATGTAATATTTTATGAATTTACTAAACAAGTTGTAAACTATATTTATGAATGTAGTTTTCAGTTATTATGGTGATTCTAATTTATTATTTATCGTTAATTACCTCTGTTTTATTAAAATGTATGGATCAAATTATCATATTCTAGACAAAAAATGATAATGGGTCTTACATATTTTATTTTGGGTTTAAAGTGATATTTACTCTATGTGTTATCTTGCAAGTTTTGAAGGTGTGTTATCATAAAGATTAGCAACATTGAATATTATCTTTTTGAACTCTTAAACGTTTTGAGTTGTCGAATTAGAAAACTATTTTGAAATTGCTTCAACAATTGTGAATTGTATCGAAGGTTAAATTTTTTGTTTACGTTGATCTTATATCAATTTTGCATCAAGTTAAACATTCAAGTATACTTTATAGTTGATTGAATCGTTTAAATTTAACTTGATTCAATCAAAAGAGTTTTGCTTGTGTAATATTGTTTTTTTAATAGTTGGAATTGTTAATTTGATTCGCATTTTGCACCAAATACCTCAACTTTTGTTGATTCATTATTGTTTATATTTGATATAGGAGGGAATGTTTTACATATTCTAGGGATCAATTTTAATGCAAATAAATTTTGCACATACTAAAATCAAAATATCACCGACTAAAAGTCAAAAATGTACATTTATAGTAGGGATGACAACATAACCCGCTTTGATTGGGTGCAAGTACGAATTTTTTTTAAAATTAAAATTTAAGGGTGGGGACGGATTTGGAGCTCACCATGCAAATAATGTTATAGTAATTTTTAAATTTTCTATACCTATGTGTATTAAATATACTTAATATTTTTTAAATATTAAAAATTATAATCTTATCTCTATAGAAAATATTTTTTAAATTTTATTATTGTCTAATAATAATTATCTTATTATATTAATTATAATACATATAATTTTTAAATTTATAATTTTATATATAAAAATAGAGGCGGATGTGGGAGGGGAAATCTGAACTTCGTTGTGAACGGGGATGATGGTCTAAATTTCAGGATTAGTCGGGTGCGGAGGTGGAGGAGGCAAAATCTGCCCCTGTCCCATTGTCATGCCTAATTTATAGAGACTAAAAAAAATTACAACTGCATGGCCTAAAATAATAAAAAATATATATATATATATATATATAATAGTATAGACTAAAGCATATTTAAACTTATTTAGTATATATGATATTTGTCTTTTTGTCTTTTATTGTTTGATTTATCGTACATTGAAGATGGTGAAAAACATGGTCAATACATTGTAAATTCTTGATTAGAGGATGGTTTGATTAGGGTTTTGAAAATTGGATTGGCGAATTCAAGTGATCCAACTGAGAGTTGTGCTTCATTTCAATCCAATGGAGCCCTATAACAGTTGTTGTAACGAACTGGAAATAGATCATCAGAATGTAAACCCGTAGATTTACAATTTGAATTGATTTCTAAAAGGAGGACCCAATATGACAACTTGAAAACTTATTTGATTAGAAATTGATCGTAAGACTAGACAAAACAAATATCAAAGGACTAAACAAAAACAAGAATTTTTGTCTCTCACTAAATCATGAGATAATTTTTTATTATAAGTAAAAGATATAAAAAAGACCAAAAAATATATATTTTTTCTACTAAAATGTTATTATCTATCTACTCTTCTCTTTCTCTCTCATCTATCATGTGTCACTCGCTTTCTCTCTCTATCTCCTTTTTATATCTCTCTCATAGCTTTTCTAGTTCTCTCTACATCTTTTTTCTCATCTTTCTATATCAATAAAAAATATTATAGTAAAAATTATATTATTTTATCTAATACATAAATATATTAAACAATATACAATATAAAATTATTTGTCTTTGTGTATTGATAATAAAAATAATACAATACAAAAAATAAGAATCAGAGCATGAAATACGTGGAAGAAGAAGATCAAAATGCATCAACTAGAGAAAAAATATGAGCAGAGAAATTTTTTTAAAGACAAGATAATATGGTGGCAGCGGCAGCCATGGCAAATAGAAGAAAAGAAGGGATTTACGCGCTAGGTTTTCTTTGGCCCAATGCTAAGTAGTTCTTTTCTTGTGGAGTGGCCCAAAATGATTCATATCTAGTTTTAAATTTATTTTATAGTCCTATATTAATTAGGCTCGTTTGAAATTGCAAGATACTGTGGGTTAATTAATATGCCTGTCTATTTTTCTTTTGGACTATTTCATTTTATAACAAATTTTTGCTTTCATTTTTTTTAATAGAAAAAAATTATATTTATTAATTAAAATTGGTAGAATACATCAATACAATACAAATTTAAATTCGTTAAAATAAAAAATAACGAATATATGAACAAAATTACAACATTTAAGTTAAAGTCATTGATTAAAGTTTACCATGTAAGGATCAAAATCTACATGTAAGTTAAAGTCATTGATTAAAGTTTACAATGTAAGGATCAAAATTTACATGTAAATTAAAGTCATTGAATCTATGACCGAAATCAAGTGTCTGGAATATCTATGCATCGGAATATGTAAGGTTTACGATGACAAAATCATTGGTTAAAATTTTTAATTGATTAAAGTTATTATGTTAATATGAACCAAACGAACATGGCAAATAGAGAAAAAAATCAAAAAAATATTGCACAAAGACGACAAATAAAGCAACACACTTAAACGAAAAAATCACGAAAACATGTGAAAGAAAAACTAAATTTGTGTATAAATGACTTATGAGGGGAAAAAATCGGTTTGATGAAATGATTCTAGATAAAAAGATCCTAAACCACACCTATGAAGTATTATGTTTTCATATATTTTTATTTTCTTAATATTTTGTCATGTATTTTTATTAAATATTGTTAATATTTTATATTTAAAATTAAAAATATTATTTAACTATTGTTCAATAACAGTTTAATGACCAATCCGATTTTCAAAACTATATCAATCAGATGATGCATTACAATTTACAAGACATGATATTCTTGACTAAATATTTGGTTAGTGAATCTCATCGACTATAGCTTTGATTTGATAACAAAAATTAGATGATGTTTTGAGAACCAAAGATAGAAGCAAATCTTTACGAATTATAAGCAGATGTTATCATCAAGTCCAGAAGCAAACAATATCCTTTAAACTTTGTAGATTTACTATATGTATCAAAATATGTGCACTTGAAGTTTTTTTTACTCACTTGAAGTATATGGCTAAACAACACAAAATAGGTTATTTACTTAAAATCTAGTTATTATCTCAAAATTATTGAAGGTTTATACTACTTTAATTTTAAATATAGGTAAAAGTTCAAAGAAAATTAATATATTTAATTTAAAATTTAAACTAAATACATCAAACTTTTTTAATTTACTTTTATTTATATTTGAGATTAGAGTGAATATTTATTAATCAATATGTGAGTTTTAAACGGTTTAAATAATTTTAAAAGAGCCAAGTGTATATATGGTGATAGATTTAGTAACAGTAGACAATATGTTCTATTATAATTTTTGTTCTTTCATTTTTATTATTTTGCTAAATGATGTGATATATTTTAAATGACTTGATATATAATATGATAATATTGAATGAATAATAATCATAAAATTACAATAAAATCTTTTAAAAATTCCAGTTTCAACTTATGACATTATTTATTTTTATAATTTAATTAATATCATAAAATTATTAATTTGTCTAAATATATAATTTTATATATGATATTGTATGTCACGTAATTAAAAATATTTCAAATCATCATTTTTAAGTTAAAAAATTTAAAAGAAAACTAAAACCTATCAACTTTTTTAAAATAGAAGAACTAATTTCATGAATTAATAAAAATAGTGTAAAATTATAATTAAACCTATACATTACTAAATGCTAAGATGTTGTTCAAATGCACACCTAGCATCATGAGCCTAATAACTCATCACAATTATGAAGTTTTTTTTTTTTATTTACGGAGTATTAGTGAATTTTAATGTTCAGATTTTTTCTAAAGAATTCAGCTACAAAAAATGTGATGGAAAGAAATAGAAATACAATTTTACTTCCCACACCCCTCATTTTACTTCCCACACCCCTAAATTTTTTTTAAATCCAAAATTCCCAAATTGTCCTTCCCTCTTTATTCACTTAAACCACTTTTCTTCAATTCATCTCCTTCAACCTAATTTTCATCTCTTTCAACCTTACATCTTCATCTCCTTCATCTTCAACAATTTACATTCTTCAATCATCTTGAACTCCATCTTCAACACATTCAACACCATTTTCGTTTTTAAGGTTTTCTGGATTTATGATTGTTTTCTAGGTTTAGGGGTTTTTTGTTGAAATGAAATGATTTACGTGAACTGAAATGCATTACGTGAACTCAATTCACGTATGTGGACGTGAACTCAGTTCACGTAGGTTGTTGGAGTTCACGTACGTAAATTCAATTTAAGTGACCCTACGTGAACTCAGTTCACGTACGTATAAATTGACAAATTTTTCCTTCTTTACGTGAACTTAATTCACGTATGTACACGTGAATTCAATTCACTTGTGTGTTACGTGAATTGAGTTCATGTACTCATACGTATTCTCAGTTCACGTATGTTACAACACCATACAACCTCCATTACCATACGCAATCTTAATCCACGTATGTGTACGTGAACCTAATTCACGTAAATTCAAAAATTTCTTCATCTTATTAGCTACGTCAATTAAGTTCACGTGAAGGTACGTGAATTGAGTTCACGTACGAAACTCAGATCTAGAAAAAAAAGATCAACTGCAAAATACATACTTACTTGTTTTGATTCACTATAATGATGAGGATGATGAAAATGATGAAGATGTTCAAAGTGATTCAAGTTTATTGAACATCAAATGTATCAAAATGATGAAGATGATGAAAAAGAAGAATAATGAAGAAGGTTGAAGTTGGTAGTTAATGAAGATGAAGGTTGAAGAAGGTTGAAGAAAAGTGGTTTAATTGAATAAAGAGGGAAGGGCAATTTAGGTATTTTGAGTTTAAAAAAAATTGAGGGGTGTGGAAAGTAAAATGAGGGGTGTGGGAAGTAAAATTGATAGAAATATTGTATTAGAGGTTTATAAAAAAGTTCATGGTAAAGACTATCATAATTACTTACTTTCTCATATATATGCAATGTGAGCTAAATGTGTTTCAAATTGAATTATAGTCAAATATTTTTATTGACATATTAAATATTATTTCTAATCATTTTTATATAAGAAATTAAATTATAATTTAATCAATAAAATTTAATTATTTATATTTAAATTTGATGACATATGTTAGTTTATTGGTTAAAGTCTATATGATTTTAGAGACTAGAGTTTGAATTCTATCCAGCTTTATAAATTAAAATACGAATTTAAATATACAATTGTAAATTCATCATTACCTTCATTTTAATATATAAATTTTCTCTCATCTTTAATTTTAATTTTTTTTATGTCTGGACCAGTTTAAAAGTTTTTTGGTCAGAGATGATAAATTTGAGATTAATATAAATTAATTATCTGAATATGCATCGGACACAATTTGATTAGTGACTTTTGTCTATTTTTGAAAACTATTTAAACAATGAGATACACACAATTATCTCATTTGGAAGCACTGAATAGATTAAGGCATTAAGGATAATAAATAATAGAACCATAAATGGGGGGTGTAGCCCCACAATTGAATGGAACCCTTTAGAGGAAGCTAAACTGAAAAAGTCCAAAAAATTTGAGGTCATTTTCTAACGTTATTGAGATGCTTCTTTCTGCCACAAACAATTAAACCTCACCCAGATAATGTCATAGAAAGTGGGTTATATAATAAATACAAGAAATTAATAGCACTAATTTCAAATTCTAGATAGTGACATATATTTATTTTGTCCATGATTTGTGATGAATAATATATTTATAAAAAAAATTCTAAAAAAATAATATTTTTTATTTTTAAATAATATTATTTTTTAATTATATCATTTAATTAATATTATATATAAGATTCATCTTTCATTTTACATTAATAATAATAATAGATATATCAATAATTGATAGTAAAAGTAATTCAATAAAAATATTATAATTTTATTTATTTATACGTATATCACTCGTTATAAAGTAGATTTTTATTTGTGTGTTCCAACCAAAACATGATACTCAAACTAATAATATTAATATTTATTAATTAAACTATATTATTATAAAGCATAACTTATTAACCAAACCATAGTGCTTTCTCGTTTTCGTTTTCCCGCCTGCAAAGGCTGAAAGATGCTTATTTTGGCGTATTATAAGATGCAAATCCAATGTAACTATTATTTTCTTCATGTGTCTTTTTCATTCAATTTAATTGCTTCTAAGTCTATGAATGTGACTTAGCTTTTAATTATGATATGCTTAAACATCAATTGCGGTCTGATTCGGATTCTATTATAATTTTTTTTTTTTAATTTGGGGTGAACCCAGTATAATTTTTAATTGTCTATCAATTAAATGTTACATCATGTGTAGATTTTAAATGTTTTAAACATACAGTCTACAATTCTACCTTTTTAAATAAATTAAATTAATATAACATAAGTGATATTCATTTTTGGCATTCACCACTTGATGAGTGTGAATTTCAATATTTTATTTTAAAAGAAAAAGACATCAATATTTTAAAATAAACTTTTGACATTAATGTTAGCAAAACTCATTTAAGGAAGGATCTTGATATTATAACTCTCACGGTAAGAGATTAGGAAAATATAGTTGAGTTCATGATACAAATTTCATTGAATGTTTTTGATTATTTCTTGAATTGTTCTCTACACTTTGCCTTCTTTTTCTTTATAAAATTGTATTATTGATAGTAAGAATACTATTAACCATGAGAAAAATGAATTCCTTCTATTTTTTTAACTGTAGTATATTTCAACTGAAAATTATCATAGATACAAGTTAGGGTATATTTATGTATGAAGAAAAACCTCAAATGGTATATCTTTAAGATTTGGTAGAGAGGACAAGGATGAGCGGTGAACTGATTTTATTGCCGTATAGCATTTTTAGGATCAAGATTTTAAAGTTATATTAATTGTGTGATGTATTAAAAATTAAATAGTTAAACAATTGACGACATTTATCTCTCATTGAGTTTAACATAATGGTACAACACATCACGGTCCATTCAGCAACTAAAACTCAACACATAATTCAATATTTAATAATAATTAACTATAATTTAATTAATAATAATTCATAATAATTACAAAGTAATGTGGATAACAAACAATTCATTATAATTGATTGATTAAATAATTAATCTAATAGAAATCACTAATTCAAACAACTATCATATTAGACCATATTTTATTTGAAGTCAACCTATTAATTACATATACTACAATTATAGATTATTAAAATAATTTAAAATTTTCTCACTTGTTCCATGTGACAACTTAAAGGATTAACATTAAACTATAATAGTACACCATACAATTAAATTATCAAGTTAGTCATCATCTTTAATTAAGCTAAAAGGATTAAATCGTGGCGGTCACAAATTATCCATTAACTTAATTCATTCTATATATTGCAAATCAATTCAATTCAAACCTTTAAAGTGATATTGTTATTTGCGTCTTTATTATTTTTCGAAAGACACATTATGTTATCACAACAACTACAAAGTAATGTGGATAACAAACAAGTAACAGATCCATTATCATTAATTGAATTTGCAATGTCTTACAATACGAAGATTATAACTATATGTGTATATACATAGATCACACTATAATCTTAACAAGAACATATTCATATTGCTCATCCTTTAAACATGGACATCTAATGTCTTGGGCAGTAAATCTTTGTTTAACAGATCCACTATCATTAAATTTGTATCAATATGCTCAAATGACACTTTTTGTTTTAGCACTTCTTCTTTGACTAACAAGTACTTTAATTTCATGTGTTTAACACGCATTTAGTAGTTATCATTCTTAGATAAGAATAGGGCTGCAAAATTATCACCATAATTCCTTATTAGCCTAGCAATATTATTGAAAATATCAAGCTCCAAGGTAAAGTTCTACAACCATAATATTTGAATTGTGGTCTCAAAATATGCCACAAAAGTTGCCTTTGTAGTAGACGTAGCAATCATAGACTGCTCTCCACTATTCCATGATAATGTTCCTCTAAGTCTAAGATAAACTTACTCAAATGTAGATTTCCTTGGGTCCACATATCTTGTAAAGTCTGAATCCGAGTAGCCAACCACTTCAAAAGTGATTTGACCTTTTGTACGTGAGTATATAATCTTTAGTGCCTTGTAAGTACGAAAGAGCCTTTTTTGCAACTATCGATTGATCCATTCCAGGATTACTTTGATATCGGTCCAACATGTCAACTACAAAACTAATATCCAATTGAGTACATGTTTGAGCATACATCAAGCTCCAAACCACTTTATGCATAGAAAATAGAATTCATTTCCTTTCATTCTAAATATTTTATTGAACATTGTATTTAACCAAATTTGCACCCTTTCTGAATAAGAACTATCCTTGTAGAGCAAATTTTCATCATGAATCTCTCTAGTACTTTATTGATATAACCTTTATGAGATAATCCTAAGAGTCCTTGTGATCTATTACAAAATATTTATATTCTTATCCATACGATGTCTCACCCATGTGAAGGTGCAAACACGAGAAGGAGGGTTGAATTGTGTTTGCTAAAGTTGATAATTTTTTGATAATTTAATGAAGGTTGATTGATTTTTATGAATTACTTAGGTAAGAAGCAATCAGATTCAAAAGGAGCAAACAACGAAAGCATAAATAATTTGACACATAGCTTTATCATAGTTCACCACTTACTTAGTTGCATTCAGTCCCTTCATTCAGAAGACTTTAATCCACTAATTCAAATACCTTGAATTATAAAGTCCCTGATCCTCCAAGTCAGTCTTCCCAAACATCATGACAACCCCAGACTTTTGAAGAACTAATCACCTTGATCCTACAAGCCAAGTTTTCTCCTAATAACTTGAAAACCCCAAATTGAAGAAAGAACTAAACCAATATCGGATTGGATACAAAAGATTGAAACTTGAGTAGTTGTTTCTAACAAAGTTGATAATAATAATAATAATAATAATAATAATAATAATAAGTCTCACGCTCTAAGAAAAGAACACTCAGAAAATATTTCTAACTTGAACAAATGTTTCTCTCTTTGAACTCTAAGATGAATTGAGAACATTGAGCTTGAGTTTTTCTTTTATGATTTTCGATACTTTTCTCCTTCAGCCTTGAGTGTCAATCTATAGTGAAAATTTGGGTTTCAATTTTAGTCCTTATTTAATTCTGAATTGTATCTTGTTCATATTGAGTTTATAAATTCTTCAAATTGATTCTATTTTTATTTTGTTTAGATTGAGTTTGTAAATTCTTCGAATAAACTCTTCTTCAATTTATGATCAAATCTTCTTCAAATCTTCATTAAATGTTGATCAAATATTTTTCAAATCTTCTTTAAATCTTTATTAAATGTTGATCAAATATTTTTCAAATTTTCATTAAATGATCAAATCTTAATTAAATATTGACCATATCTTCTTTTCAACTTGGTCAAAGATTTTCTTCAATTATAAATATGAATCAAATCTTATTTTAGATTTTCATCAATTATAAATTTGAATCAAATCTTATTTTAGATTTTCTTTAATTATAATTTGGAATCAAATCTTATTTTAGTTTTTCATCAATTACATGAATCTTTTTTTCATACTTTTTTAAGTCAAATGTATTATTTTCATAAAATACTTTTGTTAACATCAAAATTCTAAATGTAAAACCAACTTGATTCCAACACCATGGCCTTTATTTCAAACTTATTAGATAGAAACTTCTATACAACCATGTATCAAAACAACGTCATTTAAAACAAGCATGATATCAACATATATGACCAAAACTATGAATTGTTTACCATTGGCCTTTAGGTAGATACATCTATCTATAGTGTTCTCTATAAAATCATGCAACAAAATGGTATTGTTGAACTTAAGATACCATTTCTATAAGCATATTTAACTTCATATATCGACTTTTTAAATTTACACACTAGTCGTTCTTTTTCTGTGATAAAAAACTCTCTAGGATAATTCATATACACTTCTCCCTCTAAGTCATAATGAGCAAATTAATGTCAAAACAATTCTCAAAGAACCATTCTTTTGAAACTAGAGAGAAAAATTGTAGTCAATGTCTTCTTCTTGAGTGAAATATTTAACGACAAGTCTAACTTTACACGTTTCAATGTTGTCTTTTAAGTCATGTTTGGTCTTAAAGACTCATTTACAACTAACTTGTTTTGAACGTTTAAACAACTCAACTAACTCCTATACATTCTTGCCATTTATATTTAATTAGCATATCATAAATATAAGTTTTATAAAATCAATCATATATAATTACATATTTTATAATACCAAAAGGAGTAGTAAATATCATAAACAAATTTTTTCCTACATACATTTATATAATTAGTAACAAGAGGATAAATAACTAAATTATGACTAACTCATAGGTAGTCACATTCATCTTTACATTTGTATGTAAAGTTACTGAGCTTTGATAATTTTAGAATTCACGGGATCTTTTATAGTGTCATCTTTATATCCATTAATAATAATTTTAAATAATATATTATTGTCGATTTATAATTGATTAATTAAATAATTAATTTAATAATTGTTGTGTATTTTATTTTGTGTTATATTTTTATCCAATCATATATGTTAAATACTATGTGTTAATTATATATTTAAATGTTTTCATAATTTTATTGGATTTTTAACCATTATATCCTATTTTTGCAAAAACTTAACCAAAATGCTCCACTTTCAAAAACGGTTATCAAAATGCCCTACTTTTTAGTGCTACTAGGAAAACTCTCCATGGAGGAGCGACATGTCAAAAGGCAAAAAAGTTTCCCCTAATAGGAGATCGCTGGGCGGGGATGCGACCTCCCAAAGGGATTTCAATTTTTTTTTATATATTTTAAGTAACTTTTTAAATAATAATAATAATAATAATTATAATTATTATTAATAATAATAATAACAATAACAATAATTAATAATAATAATAATTATAATAATAACAATAATAATAATTAACAATAATAATAGTTAATAATAATAATTAATAACAATAACTGTTATTGTTATTATTATTAAAAATTGTTTTAGTTGAAAATAATTATAATTAAATTAAAAATTTTATTGTCATTAATTATAATTTTTAATAATAATAATTATGTTTCAAGACTAGAAATCAATAAATATAAAATAAGAGAATTAAAAAAATTAATTTTAAAATTAAAAAACTATTTTTGTAAATATGTATTAAAAATATAATTAAGAAGAAAAAAACTAACTAGCACATGAAAATGATGTCCACCCGTGGACCTCATCCATAAATTAGCATGAGGATAAGCGTCATCCGTGAAAAATTTAATTTTTCTTCCGAACATTTATTAACGTATTAAGTTATAAATTTTGTTATCTAAAAAAAGAAAATAATTTTTTTTTATTAATAACAACTATTTAAATTTTTAAAGAATTGAATATAAAATTTTAAGATAAAATTTTAATTATTTAATTAGTATCTTAGGCATTTATTAACATTTATGACGTTGAATTTGAGTTTTATAAACTACAAATAATAATAATTAATAATAATAATAATAATAATAATAATAATTTTTATTGTTATTATTATTAAAAATTATAATTAATAACAATAAAATTTTTAATTTAATTATAATTATTTTTAACTAAAACAATTTTTAATAATAATAACAATAACAATTATTATTATTAATTGTTATTATTAACTATTATTATCATTATTAATTATTATTAGTATTGTTATTATTATAATTATTATTAATTATTATAATTATTATTAATTATTGTTATTATTATTATTAATGTATTATTATTATTAATAATTATTATTATTATTTAAAAATTACTTAAAATATATTAAAAAAAATTTGAAATCTCTTTGGGAGGTCGCATCCCCGCCCAGCGACCTCCTACTAGAGGAAACTTTTTTGCCTTTTGACACATCGCTTCTCCAGAGAGAGTTTTCCTATTAACCCTAAAAAGTAGGACATTTTGATAACAGTTTTTAAAAGTGGGGCATTTTAGTTAAATTTTTGCAAAAGTAGGATATAATGGTTAAAAATCCAATTTTATTCCCTACAAATTATTTTAGTTCCTACCGAAACAAAACATGTTTAATTGTTCTTTAAATTTTAAATTTTTAAATAATATTTTGAACCCGTGATGAATTAAATATAAATTTTTTTAAACTTTAAATACTCAAGTTAAAATAAATAAAAAATATGGAATTTGAAATTGAATTTTTAGATTACTTTTTATAAAAGAACTTTTAATAATATCGTAAATATATCTCCAAAATAATTATTTTAAAATATATTTGACATTTCAATATTAACTAAAATTGTTTATAGAATAATTTTTTAGAAACTAAAATATTTAAATTTTTTCTGAAATTTAAATTTAAAATTTTATAGAGAATAAAAATTTATATAGTGATATGTATATATCTAATAAGTCTATTGTTGATGAATATTATTTTACTAATTATTTTGGACCAGACTCAAGTGACAAGTCCAACAGGCGAACAATTATTAAGCATGAGTGCAAACCAGTGAATATCGAACTCACCACATTATTTGGGGGACTGAACTCAAGCCAATGGCGCCAAACTCGCTTCTTGCATTGAGTTTCCTACAACAAAATAATTGTCTCACATCTCCGTAAAAGGGTTGAAGTGTTTGCAAGTATCCTTATTTGAAACAAAAAGATCAAAGACACCATACGCCACTGACACCGATGACTTTCGACCGTCTCCGGTGGTCTCGCACGAATCACTAATATTAAAATATGACGACATAATTAATATTTTGAAATTATTAAAATAATTGGGATGATATGATTGTAATTTATAGTTTTAATAAAATAAAAACATAAAGGAGTGACGACAAAATTATGTTACATTTTACTAAATATTTGTGATCGTGTGTAGTTTATTTTTATTGTTGAAAATTCTTGCTGGTAAATAAAAAGAAATGATGATAATAATAATAATATTGTAAATTATTATATTCTAAATTATTTTATTAATAAAAATAATTGTGATCTTAAAATTAATTTATTGTATTGAAGTATATTTAATGACTGATTAGTTAGTGCAAACTAATTAATTAATATTATGTAATATTTGTAAGTTTGAGATCCATTGCAGGCTCGCTATCCAATTCGTACCGATTAGATGTGTTTGTTCACGGTCAATGGACCATTTACCTTCATAACTTAACATCTGATGATTAAATTAATCGATTAATTTTTGTTAGATAATATTATTATATATTAGTAGTAAGGTTATTTTAGACAGTTATTATATATTAGTAATAAGGATATTTTAGATATTTCTATTCCTTTATATATATACTCATTGTAACCCTATTAACAAAAAGTTTGGTTCATTCTATGTTATGAAACCCTAAAGTGGTTGTCTCTTGGTTGTCTATCTTCTTCCTCTTTTCATTGTTAACAATTTTAACAAGTTTATTGATTGATTCCCTTCAAGTTTTAGAAAACTTTTAAATTTTGAGTAGTTAATCGATTATTTGTTAGTAATTAATCGAATATTTCTTTACTTTTTTCAAAAACTTTTCAAATTTAAGTGAACAATCGATTAATTTGATATTGAAGCGACATGTTTATCCCCATTTGATATTATGCATATAACAATATTTTTTAAGTCGATGCTATGTGAATTTTTTTCTTAAAATTTGTATTATTAATGGAAAAAGTGACATTTTCCAACGACAACTTAATATGTTGCGAATAATATAACATTTTGACAAAATTGTGAAGAAGTCAACATCTCTATATCCTTTGATAACTAGAAAAGATATACAAATAAATCAAGGCAATGCCTTGAATAAGTTGTGTCTAACTTTGTTAAACATGCTCTCAATGCGCCTCTGTTGAATCTGATTACAAGTTCACTATGATAATTCTGCGACTGATAAATTTGATAAATTAGTTGACCATCTATTTTCAACGCTTCAAGTCAATACTTTAGCAAACTCAAAACTCTCTAATAAGAAGTCAACATTCCAACATCCTCTGAGAGTGTCATCCTTTAAGTTTTGTCTTCAAAAATTGAGATACATTGAATTAGTTACGAAGATATATTTGGATGTCTTAAAGGTTGATTTGTCTTAAATGTTGATTCAATATCTCCTCCAGTAACATCCTCAACGGATACATTCATCAGTATTTCAGTAGAAATCAATCAATATGAAAGATAGTAAGAATAAAAAATGCAATGTGTTAAGAAGAATCTCTATAACAGCATAGAACCCATCAAATGAAAAAAAAATTGAAAAATCATCTCAGTACAGAGCTATTAGAATTGACATAAGACTTGAAATGTAATATCATCTCAATGAGTTAAAATCCTAGAAACAGACTTTGTGCCAATTTAAACACAAACTGAAAATGGTGTGAATTAGCTCAATAGTGGAAACAACTCTTTTATCCATAAGTGGTATCTGAAGAGGTATAAAAATACTTATGAACCTCAATGACAACTTGATAAAAAGTTAAGAAAGGTGCTAATGGTAATTTCCTACAAGGGCATAGGAAAAATTCTCAATGTTTGAAGAAACAAAGTAAATAATATTTGTATGCTATTGGTTAAATAATGGATTAAACTATTGAATGTACTGAGGCAAAACCACTTTGATAAGGGAGGACTAGATGTATCAAAACTCTATTGTGAACTAGTATAAAAATTATTGTGTCTGATCTCTCTTTTTCTGATATTTTAATCTAAGTTCTTTACGATTCAACTTTATTTTTACTTAAACTGTTTTATAATCATAAGTTAACTGATTTGATAAAGAACATACCTTTTTGATTAAGCAACTTAAAAAAAAAATTAGAAATGGAAAAACAATACAAACCCCTTTTTCTTGTGTTTTACAACACCTTCAAACTTGATGTCATCCAGACTCTAATAGTGGAGGTGGCAAGGCGGAGCAGGCCAACCCTACCACATCGATTCTAATGGAACAAAAAGTGGATGCGCTTTGCAGAGGGCCGATCTTTCGTATTTTTGACCAATTTAAAATATGTCCATTATGGTACACAAGCTACGTGGGACACTTTAAAATATGTCCATTATGGTACTAATGAAGTGAAGTGATATAAGATCAATACCTTAATACAAGAATAAGAACTATTTCGCATGAAACAAAAGGAAACCATTGTTGACGTGCAAAAATGGTTCACACACATTGTTGATCAGTTGGATTGTTTAGGAAAAACTATAGCAAGTGAGGATTTGACAAACGAAGTGTTGAAATATCTAAGTAGGGAATGGAAATCGAAGTTTACCGCAATTAGTGAATCAAGGAACCTTGCAACAATGATGATCAACATAAAAAGGAAAAAAAAAGGTAAATGATAAGGATAAAGAAAAGAAAAGTATAGCCCTATTGGCTCCAATGTCCAAGGCCGAAAAGAATAAGCATGTGAAAAGTAACGAAGATGACAAAGAAAACTCAAACAATGAAGAAATGAGCAAATTTGTCAAAAGATACAATAGGTACCTAAAAAGAAAAGAAGACAAAAAAATGACAACAAAATTAATAAATTTGAGAAGTCAAATAAGAAAGATGCAAATTCGATTGTATGCTACGAGTGTGACGAAGCTAGACACATGAAGAATGAGTACCCAATTTATTTGAAGATGATGGAAAAAGATGAGAAGAAGTCCAAATTATACTTAAAAGAAGTAACATAGAGCTTACATTGTTTGGAGAAAAATATGATTAAGACTCTTCTAATAGCTCCATTGATAATGAAATTACGACTTGTGTTTCATGGCTCATAAGCATGAAGATAGTGAGGTAAGTGACTCTAAATCCGACAACTTCCCTACTTATGAGAAATTTCAAGATGCTTGAGCTTCATGATGAAGCAAAAAAGGTAACTAAAATGTTGGATTTTCAAATAAAAACCATTTATGCTTTAGAAAAAAAAAGATAATTTTAAATTTAGAAAATGATTTAACAATTGACCAAAAAGTTCTTCAAGAAAGAACCTCAAATCATTTGAAGTTCTAAGGGTTCTATAGAATGTGATAATTATGCCATTTAGAGGAAGATTAAAAAATAAAATAGCAACTCTCTAAAAGTCAAAGTAGGATATGCTAAAACGAAAAGAAAAAAAAATATTCAAAAGTTATTACAACCAAAAATAGCAAATCTTATGTTCCTTCTATTACTTATCATTATTGTTGTAATAAAGCACACGTGATCTCAAAATTCAAAATTGGGAAATGTACTGTTCCTAAAAGAAAAATTCCCACTACTACAAAGTTAATAAATAAAGGTATCAAAATTCACAAATTTTCCTCTATTTTTATGTTAATTTCGTAGTTACCGGTAGAGAGTGTTACAAATTACGATACATACTTTGTTAACTTAGTGTCGTGAGGTGAACACTGAGCATTCCAAGACTTATCATTTATTTTTCCCCATGTAGGTAAACGATTTCTCCCAACTCTTCCCATAAAAGCTTTGACCTTGGTTGGCATAAAATTGAGTCAATCATCAACACAAATCCTATAAACACTTCTATTGTATTTGTCTCTATTAGCAAATATTTTAAAGTATGTTCACATGAGGGAATGTAATTTTTAAGATAATTCAAATTTTTCAAGCAAATTATTTTATTTGAATAATAAGTTTGGAGAATTTTTAAAATAAAAAAATTTTATGAGATATTTTGTCAAAGTTAAATTTATAGATTTTTAAATATTATCTAAAATTTAAGAATTTCAAATTTTCTCTTTACTTTATGGTCTATAAATAATGAAATGGTCCATATAATTTTTGTAAGTTTACAATTTAATCCTATATTTTTCAAAATTTGCATATTATTTCTTATACTTTTTTAGTAAATTGGTCCTTAAAGTTTTTCAAACTTTACAAATTGGTCCCTAAAAATTGCAAAATACTCCACTAATTTTCACAAAATTTCGATTTTGGTTTAAATATAATTTTCATTTTTGCACCAAAATTTTCGAAATTTATAAAAATAACCCAATTTTTAAAGAAGAATTCGTTTATCAAAACAATAAAATTTAAAAATAAAATAAATTTAATTGAAGCATTTGAATTGTCTGAAATTTTAATTTCCTTAGAATTTCTAACTAACCTCATCTAAACGCACTCTTTGAAATATTTATGAAAAATACAATTTTTGAGAAATATTTTTGAACTGTTTGACACTACAAAAATTTCTGAGAGGTTAACCCCTAAAAAACTTTAAAATACAAATAAAAAGTATTATTTACAAAATTATATAATCATCGTTAATTAAAAACTAAATTCAAATACAAATTAATATAAATTATTCATACTATAAAATAATGCTATGTGGGGGTAATACATGATTTTTGAGAGGTAAAACCTAAAAATCCTAGCAAACTTTTGAATAGGGTAAATCCCCCAAGAAACATTTGCGAGGGATTTGACACTATGAAAAATTTGAAGGATTAACTCTAAAAAATGTTGGAAAACAAATAAAAAAAAATATTAATAAAGTATTTAAAATTAAAATAATATAATTATTCTATGAATGAAAAATTAAAATTAAATTGAAATTAAGATAAATACAATCATTCATACGATAATATTATTGATAAATTTTTCAATAATTATTACATGTACCAAATAATCAAATCAATTAAACATATCGAGAACAATAACAATTAAGAATTAAGAGGCATAATCGTCATCCTTATTTTAATCATATGAAGCATAACATATATACATCTTAGGGCTGTGCATGGTTGGTTTAAAAAAAAAAACCAAACCACATCTATTTAAAAATCAATATATGGATTTAGATTTATAACCAAATCTATTATTTTATCTAAAAAACCGATTATAAAATTAATTGTAAAATTGGTTATGGTTAAATAACCAGTCTTTTTTATGCAACCAAATTTAAAAAATTGATTTAAAAATTGATTTTTTTTCAAAATCAGTTAAAATTTGGTTATTTTTAAATATCTATTTTTAAAAAACAATTTAGGCATAATTTAAAAACCAACTATTTATAAAAAAAATCGATAAAATTCTCAAACCAACTCAAAATCACAAAATATAAGTACATTTTTGAAGCATCTCCCTTTAAACATTTGCTAGTATAAGTAGATATTTTTAAAAAACAATTTAGGCATAATTTCAAAACCGACTATTTATAAAAAATTGATAAAATTCTCAAACCAACTCAAAATCACAAAATATAAGTAAATTTTTGAAGCATCTCCCTTTAAACATTTGCTAGTATAAATAGATATTTTTAAAAAACAATTTAGGCATAATTTCAAAACCGACTATTTATAAAAAAATCGATAAAACTCTCAAACCAACTCAAAATCACAAAATATAAGTAAATTTTTGAAGCATCTCCCTTTAAACATTTGCTAGTATAAATAGATATTTTTAAAAAATAATTTAGGCATAATTTCAAAACCGACTATTTATAAAAAATCGATAAAATTCTCAAACCAACTCAAAATCACAAAATATAAGTAAATTTTTGAAGCATCTCCCTTTAAACATTTGCTAGTATAAATAGATATTTTTAAAAAATAATTTAGGCATAATTTCAAAACCGACTATTTATAAAAAAATCGATAAAATTCTCAAACCAACTCAAAATCACAAAATATAAGTAAATTTTTGAAGCATCTCTCTTTAAACATTTGCTAGTATAAATAGATGTTTTTAAAAAACAATTTAGGCATAATTTCAAAACCGACTATTTATAAAAAATCGATAAAATTCTCAAACCAACTCAAAATCACAAAATATAAGTAAATTTTTGAAGCATCTCCCTTTAAACATTTGCTAGTATAAATAGATATTTTTAAAAAACAATTTAGGCATGATTTCAAAACCGACTATTTATAAAAAATCGATAAAATTCTCAAACCAACTCAAAATTACAAAATATAAGTAAATTTTGAAGCATCTCCCTTTAAACATTTGCTAGTATAAAGAGATATTTTTAAAAAACAATTTAGGCATAATTTCAAAACCGACTATTTATAAAAAATCAATAAAATTCTCAAACCAACTCAAAATCACAAAATATAAGTAAATTTTTGAAACATCTACCTTTAAACATTTGCTAGTATAAAGGGAGTCAAGTAACTAATTGAGTCAATATCTTCAAAAGTCATATACTAACTATATCAAGAACAATTACAAAAAAAAATGTAATTTAATGAATAGTTCAAGTCACACAATGATTTTCCAATTTTATCTAACTTCAAGTGACACATAAAATGAGAAAAGTTCTTAAATGTAGTAATAAAACTCAACAAACATAAAAATAGTCTCTCATGTGTATAAAAATGGAACTAGAAATGGCTCAAAGGACTAAGAATAAAGCTGCAACTCATGATGATGAAGCTTCAACTCATGATCATCAAGTTGTTGCAAATAATGATCAAGCTTCAAACAATCAAGCTGCAACTCATGATCATCAAGCTTCGAACAGTCAAGCTGGAACTCATGATCATCAAGCTGCAAACAATCAAGTTGCAACTCATGGTGATCAACTCAATTTGACTGTAAATTGTAACAATTCAGTTTAAAGAATTCCATTTTTAAGACAAGGCCACAATTGTAATAATTGACACAATGAATTATTTCAATTTGTAACTAAATTCAATACAAAATTTTCAAAACCAAATATTTGTAAATTGCTCTAGGTGGTAACATAGTAGTTGTGTTCGGGACAATTGGTGGATGAGAAACAAACAAATCTATTGTCTCAGATTGATTACCCATCTTGATATAATGTTACAGGTTGCTGCAATAATAATGAAAATAGTTAATGAACTTAAAATGTTCAAACTACCAAGATAAAATTAAATTTAACTACCAAGAGTAAAAGAATTTTGTCTGGTTTTACATGTAAAGAAAAAATAGGTCTAGACAAAAGAAACAAAGTTAATTCATCAAACAACAACAACCATCATATTCCACTCTGTATTGCCAGAAGCAGAGTATTGCATATATTATAGTAACTATAGAATTTCAACAGTAAAATAAACACATAATACAAATGAAAGAAATAAGGTTGTTTGTAGAGAAAAAGACACTGAAAGAAAGATAAAGTAGATCAGCCTTAGACTACACATAATCAAACATTTATGATCATAGCCAGATATTTTTAACATATCTATATATACACTTCACCAATTCATAAATTTGTTTTGAAGCTTTCAATGTAAAAATAATTAATCTGAAACAAAGAGTAACAAATAGATGTTTGAAAATTAAATAGTACATATATATATATATATATATATATATATATATGGTAAGAAAAGCTTGACTAGGCTTTACCTAAAAATATACAATTAAAAGGTGATCTCTATAAAACAATTCAATGTATTCCATGTCGGACATAATAATTCTACATGCTATCCTAAAATATAATAAACCAAGAAACAGACTCTTTTGGAGACACCTTCCAAGAGTGGTAAAATTAAAAAATAATTGGTTTGATAGTTCTGTTAGAGGCATGCAAAGTAGAAACAGGTATATATCTCAATTGCTGCCAACAGCAGAGAATAATAAATATCATAACAGGAATGAAAAACTCACGTTAAATTATGTATCAACTTTGATATCAGTGGTGATGTTTTTGTTCTTCAACTGGATATTAACATCAGTCAAAAACAGTTCACCTTTCTTTGTACCTGATGAAGTTATAGCTTATAGCACAAGACAAAAAAAATGTGTGGTAAGACATAAATTGCTAAACATTATATTGCAAAATCTAAAACAAACGACATCTACGCCATACTAAGCCCAAACAACACCAGCTTAACTAACATTATATGCAGAATTTCAAGAAACCAAATAATTGTACAAACCAAGACATTGTTATTGCAAAACAAAGACAACAAACTAAAATTTGGTTATTTTTAAATATCAATTTCAGCAACAACAGAAGCAGCAGTTTTCCTAATAGAACTAGACCTATCAAGGTTTTTCCTTCTTCTGGTTGAAGAATCAGAGTAATACTCTTTAGTCTGAGTAGAATTACCAGGCATATTAACATTCTCTTCACCATTCTCATTAATCAAAGGTGGCTCCTCAACTGGTATAAGTGAATCAACTATTCCCTTTAGAACTTGGTCACAAATTGAAAAGGTTAATATTTTTTATAACACTCTTGTTGTAGTTGTAAGTTGTTAAATGTGAATTTAGAATTCAATGGATGAAATAGGCATTTAGGTATCTCTCCAAATTCACTTGAACAACTCCACTTCAATTTCACACTCTATCATACACATTACATAATTATATACCAACCAAAACAACAACAAAAGAAAAGGGATTAAACAGTAGCAACACTAATAATATCAACAAGAACACTTCTCCTTAATCTATTAGCATAATCAAAACACTAACAAACTCTTCCATAAGCATCCATGTATACAAAAACAGGTAGGTAAGCAGTTCCAATTTTGAAAAAGAAACTATACAAAAACATAAAGAAAAAAGGAAGAAAAGAAAAAGGAGTTAGTAGATGAGATTATGAATTAAAAATCAGAAGGTTTTGCATCGAAAGCGAAATTGAAAGAAAAAACAAACCCCAATCTTGATTAGGGGAATCAGAAAGAGAGAGTTAAAAGAATAAAATAGGGTTACCCTCTGTAAAGCATTATGGAAGAAATTGAAGTTTGCACGAACATGGTGATTCGTAGCACAAGATATCTCAGGTTGCCGGGAAAAATTGTCAAAAAACATTGTCGGAAAACGCGACCGGAAAAGAACCATATGTTTAAAGACAACTTTTTCAACTAAATTTAATAAGTTAACTTATACTGCATAAGAAAAGTACGATATGTACTGTAAAATAGAATAACGCATTCATACAAAAGCAAAAATAGAATGACATATAATTACTAACCACTAATATTCACACTAATAGATGAATTATAATTTTAATACTAATATACAACTTAATTATACCAAAATATAAATTCAATATAACATTTTTATAATAAAAATATACAGCAATGGCAATAAATCTTATTTAACCAATGAACGATAAATCATAAAACAGTAAACAATACATAATAAATTAGACAACCAGTGACTAAAGCATATATATATAAAAGGTTTTAAAAAAGGGTCCACAATCGAATAGATTAAAAAAAAATAGGCTTAATTGCACTTTTGGTCCCCTTATTATAGGTGAAAATTGAAAGTAGTCCCTCCATTTTATTCGTCCCCAGTTTTAGTCCCCCTAAACAGAATTTGAGGCCAAATCATGATGACTTGTCATTTTTTTTAATGATGTGTCAATAAAAATGTGACGTGGCAGATGCTTACGTGGAATAAACTCATTATTATATTATTTTTGATTAAAAAATATAATTTATATTTTTAAAAATCATTTTTATAATTGTGACAATATTTTTAAAAATACAATTAAATTGTTAAAATTAAATTAAAAGAAAAAACACCTCAAATCATTCAATCATAAATAAATCAAAATCAAAACCCTAAAATCATTCTATCTCTCTCTCTCTTCTTCTTCGTCAACAACAACAACAACAACAACAATGTTAAAACATCACACCTTTCATATTAAACAAACAACACACCTTTGTCCTTCCCATTTCACTCTCTGTTGCCATCACACTACACTCCACATCTCACTGTACTACACTTTCATACTTCCATTATAGTACTTGCTACAACATTAACACCACACTCTTTCTCTAAATCTCTAAAAAACTCTGCAATTTTTTTGTGGGGCTAAAATAAAATCCTATTTTTATCATATCTATAAACTGACCAACTAAAAAAGTTCAAAACTTTAAGGGTACCCAGAAATCAAAACAGAAAAATATTGAAATGGGTAAGTTTGAAATTAACTCAGAGTTATTTTAATCATGAAATGAGTTTGATTTTGTTTTGTGTGGTTAATGGGGTGCATGGTGTCTCAGTTAGCTTCTGTTGTTGATGATGATTTTGGTGATCTAGTAACAAAGTTGGATGTTGCTGAAGATCTGACTCCATTTCTTTTTTCTTCTAGAAAAATTCCTGTAAAAAATAATAAAAATTAAAATTTGATCTTTATTCAACATAACAATTATTTTTAGATCTAAAAATTAATAAATGATAACCCTTTAAGGCAAATACCTCTTTGTCTCTCAGCACTGCACTGCAAAAAAAACAAACTTTTTTTTGGTGGGGTGTATTTTGTATTTTGGATGCGTGTAGTGGTGATGAAGAAGTGAAGAAACCTCTATGAGAAGGTTCAAGAGAAAAGGATTATAAAATAGCATTGGATTTTGTTGCTGTGGAGGTGTAGCGAAGAAGAAGAAGAAGAAGAAGAAGAAGAAGAAGAAGAAGAAGAAGAAGAAGAAGAAGAAGAAGAAGAAGAAGAAGAAGAAGAAGAAGAAGAAGAAGAAGAAGAAGAAGAAGAAGAAGAAGAAGAAGAAGAAGAAGAAGAAGAAGAAGAAGAAGAAGAAGAAGAAGAAGAAGAAGAAGAAGAAGAAGAAGAAGAAGAAGAAGAAGAAGAAGAAGAAGAAGAAGAAGAAGAAGAAGAAGAAGAAGAAGAAGAAGAAGAAGAAGAAGGGGACCAAATTCTGTTTGGGGGACTAAAATTGGGGACAAACAAAATGGGGGGACTACTTTCAATTTTCACCTATAATAAGGGGACCAAAAGTGCAATTAAGCCAAAAAAATACGGTAACATTTGCGATAAAACGTCTTTTTATGAAAAAGTATAAGAATTTCTTTTTTCACCTCAAATAAATTAAAAAAAAAAAACATTTGCAAAATGTAACTAAATACTATCTTATCTTCTTCTTCAATTTTGATCTTCTCTTATCTTTTAACGTATTATACATCAATATGATTTATGTAATGTTATGATTAATTCACACAGTGTGACACCCACAATAGTATTATAATTTTAAATATTATTGAATGAATGAAATAAATTCCAAATACAAGAAGAGTATTGACTTATATAGACTTTACAACAATGGTAACAAAGTAACAAACTCCTAATTAGGTTAATTGTTGCAATTGATTCTCAACTAACAAATTGTATACTTACTTTACTTTAATTAGGCCTTTCAAACCAGAGAATATATGGTAATAAGACCCAACTTCAAATAATTTTTATTGTAGTTTTTTTTGGACTAATGACGGTCTAACTTAATATCTTTTATACTCTATTATATTATATTATGATTCCAAATGTTGTTAATGAAAGCCGCACTCATAATAGTCGAAATCCCAACAACCTATTAATGCCATTAAGTCTATTAATTATCTTTTTCAATAAAAAAGGTTCCCATAGAATTTTTATTCCAACACTCATCATCTTGTTGGAAGTCCTCTACTGCCTCATGCCAAAGTTTTATTCGACCTTCAAGTTTAATTAATTTATACGATATCGATATATATCTAAGTCTCTAGTAAAATTAAGTAAACAATATCTGGTGGATAAAAATTAAGTTAGTCTAAATGGATAAAAATTTGAGAAGATGTCTCACAAAAACGTGCATTCAAACTTTGTTGATTATTCTAGTGGTTTAGAATCACTCTTTTTAATTCGTTTTATTTTTATTTTATTTAAATAAATAGTTTATATATGATTTTAGTTTTTCTTTTAAATTTTTATGCGATTTTGTTATTTGAGTGCAGTATTGTCTTGCTTTTTGTTTCAGCGTCATACTATTTGATTTTTCCGTCTTGTTAATTTTGATTAATTATAATTTTTCTAATCAATAATTTTAGTGTCGTCAATGTTATATGTTTAAAGACATGAATATTTTAGACACATAGTTTTTGTCATATTTGTAAGCAAAACGTGTTGTGGTTTTGTGCTATTAAATTTATTCATATATAAGTTCAATATTTTTTATTTTACCTATTTTGAATTTATGATGTATCAATATATTATACTAATTTAAATAAATAAATATCATTTTATTTTTAAAAAAGTGAAAAAAAACTTGAGTTCTCTAACAGAAGAATTTTTTAACAGAAGTATTGCTTTTATATTTATTTTTTGGCATATATTTTAAAAATCAACATAATAAATTAATTTTTTTAATGAACAATAAACTTTACTTTAACAATACAGGGGCATATATCATATTCAAATAAAGTTTGAATGTACATTTCCTCAAAAATAGTTATATGAACATTTAAATAGTTATATATATACTAACTACTAACTTAATATTATTAAGTTTTTATTAAACAATAGAATAACAAATGGCCAGCTTACCCATTATGTACATAAGCTGCAATACATTATGATATTATCAACATTTTAGAGAGTGCACATTTGTAAAATAAAAAACAATTTAGGAATGCAGTTTGCTATATGAGTAGGAATTGATACTAGAAATAGAGTTACATGTATTGTATATATAGTGCATATAGCAATAGTATACTATTATTCTTTTTATATAGTTTGATTTGGATTTATATGATGCCAAAAGTGCTTGAGTAGCCCACCAATAGAGATTAATCATTGATCACAATAATTATTTTATTATATTTGAAAAATGAAAATCATACACCCATGTGCAAATTCCGAACTAGTTTTTTATGGGGACAAATCTAACTCATTTCAATGTTAATAATATGAGCCAATACAAATGAGAAAACATAAAAAAATTAAAAGGAAATTTGAGATGTAGCCACTTTAACTAAAGAATGATCAATTATATTGAGAGTCTTCTAAACTCAACTAAAAAATTTAGAAAAAAAGTAGACGATTATTCCATGGACACTTAGTTAATAGGTCCGAAATTATAAACATTATCATGAGTATGGTTGAAGTTATGTGATGTAAGCTGAGAATCCATGTCAAATAATACATTGGCAACTAGTAGTTGAAAGTTGGATACTTGACCATTGTATTTGTATACAAATGACAATAAAATAAAATGGCTAGTTACAAAAGAGGAATCATTATTTAAGTAAGTTTTTAACAATTGTTTTATTTTAGCTAAGACACATTTTTGCAATGGTAAATACAAAATATCCCAAAACTTTTTGTTAGCTAAGGACTACAATTTAAACCATCCTTCAATATTTGAGAGGGCCATGACTCAATTTAGTTGCTGTGAAAACCAAGATCAACTCATTTTCTTTATTGTTTTAGATATCAACTTCATGATTTTTAAAATCAATATAATCCCCAACAAAAATAAACTACCGTATTTTCTTGCTTTTCAAAATTCCATTTAGGGTATGGTTGAGTGGGGAAACAAAATCTCTCATTTTGTTCTTTTTTTCATGTTGGGTAGAATTAGAGAAGATGAGAGGTGACCAAATATGATTTTGATTAAAATTTCTCCAGATAATTATTGAGTGGATCCCTCCTCAAGTAGGAGTTCACACCTTTACACTTTTTATCTTGATAATTTTTGTGTTCAAATTCCACAAGAAATAATTAATTTAACAAACTTCCATTGTGCGCTATGGTCCCAACAACTAGCATCAAAGCTTAAATTCTCTTGTGGTAATTTTTGTGGCAAATTATAGAAGTCGGTACAACTTGAATGATGACCTTGAATAATAAAATTATGCCGTTTAGAAAAGTAAGATGGACGATCTACTTTATGTGAAGGGTTTCACCAACCTATGTTTGACGCAGTATAGGTACAAAATTGTCGAGTGTTACAATTGGGCATATTTAGAAGAAGGGTTTACAAAAAATGAGAATGAAGACAAAGGTAAAGGAAAAAATTAAGAAGATTATGATGGAATAGTACTAATGTTAAATCTGATGACAACTTGTTTCTTATTGAAAAGCATGCTACAATTAGTATTGTTATTGGTGTATCTAGTTGGACACTTGATAGTAGTACTTCAGTCTTTTAGAAAATATATCTTTCACTCTTATAATCAAAGTGAATTGGATTATGTGAAATTAGTTCATTAAGGTGTGTTGGCCTTGGAGAGGTTGATTTGGAGATGACTAATGGTACCAAGTTAACTTTAAAGGGGGTGAAACATGATCAAGACATTCAGTTGAATTTAATTTTAGTGGCTAAATTTTGTGATAAAGGTTATGATAGTCAGTTCTAGCGGGACACTTGAAAACTCGTCAAGAGTTCTATGATTGTTGCTAGAGATACAAAATATTCTACTCTTTATGTGACACATACAAAAATAATTAAAGATGTTCATATAGTTGCACCTATTGAAAAAGTTGAGTTATGGCATAAGAGGTTGTGTCGCATGTGTCGGAAAGATATGGTTGACCTAGCTAAGTGAGATATGTTTTTGGACAAACAATATCCACACTTGAAGAAATGTGATAACTATTTTGCGTAAAACAAGAATAAAGTTTCTTTTCAAAGTCACTCGCCTAGATGACCATAAATTATTGATTTGGTGTATATGCATCTATGTGGTCCTTTGAAGAAAAGAACATATAGGGGCAATGTATATTTTATGAAGTTTACTGGTGATCATTCAAGAAATACACGGATTTACACTTTAAAAAGTAAATATGATGTTTTGAGTGTATTCAAGAAATTTTAGTTATCAATTGAGCGTAAAACTGCGAAAAAGTTGAAGTGCATACGCACAAATAATGGATGTGAATATTTGAGATCATTGGTGCTTATTATAGAGAGAGGTGAATTAGACATCAAAAGTCTTCATAGTTGATTGATGTTGCTAATAGGATGAATAAGACATTAGTTAAAGAGTTAATTGTTTGTTGTCGCAAACAGAGTTTCCACAATCGTTTTGGGGTGAAGCATTAAGCACAATTGTGCATGTCCTAAATCTTTCACCATGTGTGTCCTTACTTTATAAAGTACCAAATATAGTTTGGACTGATAAGAATGTTTCTTATGATCACATGCATGTTTTCGGATGTAAAATATTTGTGCATATCTCTAAAGAGAATGTTAAAGGTAAGCAATGTGTGTTCATTGGCTCTAGTCTAGATGGAGTATGATACATATTTTATGATCCTATTATGGGGAATCTTGTTTGAAAGTTGTGATGCTGAGTTCATAGAAGACCAATGGTTGAAAGACATTGTTAGTGCAAATGTCTCATGTGACTCTAGAAAAGAATTAGAAAAACTTGAAGTTTTATGATATGTCAAATGAAGTTAATGGTGATGATTCAACTAATGATAAAAATCGTTGCGACGAGCGAATGCAATCAGATGTTGAGTTTGATGCACAAAAAAAGCCACCCTAGAAAGAAACCCTTTAAAGAGGTACACTACTGAAGAGTATGCTATTGTGAATGATGTTATAGAACCTATATTAGTTGGAGATACAAATGATGATGGTGTTAATTTGTTGAGAATACCACAATTAAAGAAAAATATTAAGACTTGCGATGTGGTTGTCAAAATGATAATAGTTCACCCTACTTGAGTAGTGAGGGGAAGAATTGTTGGGTGGATCCTTCCTCAAGTGAGAGTCCACACCAACTAAATAAAGAATAAGAAGAAAAAAAAAAGTTTAGTATGGGCCAAGCTCGTGAATGGATGAAAAAAAGATTTCATCCATAATAATAATATTATCAAAGTGTATCATTGATATGTTGATGTAGTGTGTGTGCCTTCTTGTTGAAAGTGAAAGCCATGAAAACAGAGCAAACCGTGAGAAAGATTGGTACCGGTAGTGGATGTTGGTTCGGAAAATGTTACCTATTTCGACTGAAATTCTAGTATGTTATTCATCCTATTGAGTTTGTTATTCTAAAAATAACTTTTATTAGTAGTTTTTCCTTCTTGTGAGTTAGTTTGTGATACCACTTTTATGGAGGTGTTATGTTAGTGTTTAGTTTCCACCTTAAAGTGATGATTGTTGTTCTCTAGTGTTACTAGGAGAATTATTGGTTGTACTCATTATTTAATAAAGTGAAGTTATTTATTTGATTCAGCCGGCTTGTGGTTTTTACCCATATTTTGAGGGATTTTCCACGTTAAAATTTGTGGTATCCTATTGACACTTTGTATACGCTCTAATACAACAATTTTCCATCCTCCCTCATCTTTTGAACCAAACATATCTCTAATATTTTTCTCTCCGATGAACCAACATACCCTTATAGTATCAGTAAAAATTATAACACTATTTTTAAACTTTAAATTATATTTCAATTTTAGATTGATAATTTCAGATCTAGCCTAGCGTTTGCTTCAATTTTTGTTATATGTTTCAAATCTCTCTAGTCGTGAGTTGATGTCGTAATGTTTCTCTACAAGAGTTTTTGCACCGAATTGTCATATTAATCTCTTAAATTATTATGTTTTGTAAGACTTGTGTTTTTTTTGTTTTTTTTATTTTAAGCAATCAGGGTATTTGTGTTTTTTAATGTTGTTCTAATTTATCTAGTTTATGTAGTAGGAATATATCTCCTTTTCTCTTCATGGCCGTAATTAAATTTGCATTTAACGAAAATGTTTTCAAATTTTTACTTTTGTACACTTAAGATCTATATAGTGTGATGCTTGTTTTGTGTTTAGATTTGAAAAGAAATAAAAACTTTCCCTTTCTTTTTACTTCAAGCTGTGAGATGTTTGATGGTGGTGATAAGTTGTTTTGAAAATTTATTTGTTTAAAAATTGTTAGTTACTGTTTATTTGTGATAGTATTGTTGTTGTTGGAGGGGTTTAAATTCATTTTTTTTTTCCATTGGATGTTAAAAAGTTTATATTGTTAACTTAGATTTCATAAATCAAAATCTTTTACTTTCTAAAAAGAGCTTTAACAAAGTTTTTATTATGTTATTGTTGTTTAAGTGAAAAATTATATCTTGAAAAAGAATGAAAAGTTTCATTGTTGTTATTGTTTTAATTATGTAAGTGAAAAAAATCTCTTTACACCTTGAACCTGAAGGAATAAAAAATGGACTTTAATTTAGTATAGTTGTCTAGATACCCAATAAAAATGGACAATAGTGCATTGAATGATATTCATGACATAGGGTGGTTGGACCACTTCAAATACTCCAATAATTTTAAAAAAATACTATTATTTTTATTTTATTGTTTGAATAATGTTATTAAAACATAATTTGACATAAAATGAGATACAAATACAATAATGTGTATTAGAATACAAATACAATAATTTGTATTAGAATACAGATACAAAACATTATTCTATTTATTTTATACAGTTTTTTATTGGTGTCATATTTTGTGTTAAGTTTTTTATTCCAATAATATTACTCTTTTTTTATAAGATATATTTGAGTTATAATTTGATCAACAAAAATTGATCAATTTGATCCATGTTATGGATTAAATACATCAATTTTTATTGACTAAATTATAACTCAAATATTTATTATAAAAAAATCGGAGGAAATTGTTTATAAAAAGATTACAAAAATAACTACTATAATTATAAAGCAAACTAAATTTTTCAACCTAAATTCCAACTATGTGAGTTGTGAATTTTATCTAGATAATAATTGTGAATTTTATCTAGATAATAATTGTGAATTTTATCTAGATAATAATTGTGAATTTTATATAGAGATATAAAAATCAAATCAATGATTATATGATCCCAAAATTTAACCAAAACTAATTAAATTAGATTCAAATTTTTTGATGAGTTTCAGTCCAAGTTGAACTAAACCAATAAATTCGACTTTTATTCATTTGAGATGTAATTTCACTTAATTTTAAAGTAGATAGCATAATACTCAAACTAAATCCTTATTTTTTATTAACATTATGTCAATATTGATATCTTAAACAATGTGTTGTGTTTAAATGTATTTTAATATTATATATATAGTTATTGTCCTTGTAGTTAAGAAAATTATATTAATAGTGTAAACATTTGAATTTAATTTGTATGCATCGATAATATAAATATATTTTTCATTGTTAATTAATCATCACCGTCAGATTAATAAAATAATTTGACTCTTATTACAATTACTTTTAATATCACATTTATGGATATTTGTGATGTGTTCACAGGATAAAATATTTTATATTGACAAAACATAACAATTAACCTATAAAATTTTAATGTTTGAAAAAAAAATTAAAAATGAATTTTTAATTATAAAAAATTGTCAAACAAAATTTAATTTATTTAACTCTATCTTATAAGGTTAAGAGTTTGATCATCAATATATTTTTATAAATTTACAATTTAAAATTTTTATATACAATACTATATTATATTTTTTTATTTATCTATTAAAATTTTAAAAATTTAGTTTCTTCAATATATGTCGTTCAAGTTCTGCCCGCCACTCCAATAGTCAATTGATCAATAGAGTTGTGAAAAACATATATGTTGTGGAAAACTTGAATACAATTTTTTTTTTCTTTTTCCACCCTCAGTAATTTATAATTGAGTTTTTGTTCCATACAATCATATTATATTTTATTTTTCATCCTTGTCACATAACAACAATTTATTGAATGTTGACATGTCAATTCAAACTCGTATATTATATATAAAAATATCATATCATCAAGGTTAGATGAAACAACCGGTTTGCAAATAAAGAGAATATTGAATTACAAGGATTGAAAATTATTTTTAAAAATACTAAAACTAGAAACAAAACTGACTATATTAAATGAACTAAAAACATAAATTATCATTTTAAATGTATATACACTATAAAACTAAGCCACATCATAAATTAATATTATTAGTGAGAAATTGACTGTATATATCATATTATAAATAAATATTTTTATAACTATACTTATTTTCATCGAAAAAAATTATTTTAGAGTGACTCTAGTTTCCCGTATCATAATTAAATTCCGCTCTTAATATTAATGATCCTAATTTTGTAACTCAAATATATTCAACTTTCAATAATTTTCAATAATTTAAATGAGTTTGAGTACCATATTAATTTCTCCCTCAACTTTGATTTTAAATCTTTTAATATTTCTTTAAGTATGATCTTGGAAGAATCTTGAAGCATTTCTCCGTGTACAACCTTATTATCATTGTTATATAGAGAAATTACACTTTAATTCATTATTATGTTTACGTAACTAACCCTCAAATATGACCGAACCAACCATTTTGATGTACAATATGTCACAAAGGTTGACATGAAGATACACATATTAGATTAATTATATAATTAATTATTTATATAAATGGACATAATCAATCATTAAAAATTATTAATAAAATAAATAAGAGTTAAATGAGTTTTTAATTCTTATAAAAATTTAAAATTTTGATTTTAATCATGTAAAAAAAATATCATATTTTTTGTCTCTGTAAAAATTTTATACAAACATTTTTAGTTTATGTTAAAATATCAATATATATTTTTAAATACATAGTTATAACACTATAAAAAGTTTTTCTTAAAACAAACATTGCTCAAAACTAGATTTATATGTTCAAAATTATTTTTATCCTAAATATATAACATTTAAAAAATCTATATTCAATTCATTT
>JBBPBS010000693.1:4899309-4920714 GCA_037974835.1 Cicer judaicum
AATTAAAAGTTGAAGGATGTTTTGTTCCACCAAGAATTAAATCGATTTGTTAAATAATTTTATAAAGATTAAAATTGTGATTTTTTTACAGGAACTAAAAATTATTTTTTAAAATTTTATAAATGTTAAAAATTTATTTAACTCTATATCAAAAATACTAAGTTTTGGTGTATCATTTTATATTTTAATTTTATCTTCAAGTTTAATTTAAAAAAAAATATTTTTATCATTCCTTACCAATTAAATAACTTAATTTTTAAACAACCGAATATAATTTTATAACTTCTATTATTTTTATTGATAAAAGTAGAAAGATGGACATATTAGTGTCATCTAGATGCTAGTTATTTTGGATAGTATTCCTATCAAGTTAAACATAATTTATAAATCAAACTTTAAAATAATATAATATCATGTAATTCAAAATAAAATTATACCGAATGACCTTTACACTATGTTTGGCATAATAGAAAGGAAGAAATTGACATCATAAAGAAAAGAAATTAAAACACACATTTGAAATCTTTTTTATTAATGCTAAAGAAGATGAACAATGTATATTTGAATTCCACAAAATATATTCATTCAAACAATTTTGAAAAGAAATGGATATTTTTTCCCTTTTTTTTTCTTTAAACATTATCTCATCTTTTTTTATTTAATATTATAATATTTTTGGGTTGTTTTTGTTATTTGAAATTTGTATCACATTTTTCCTCTTACTTTTCATACAATATAACAAAGAAAAATAAACTTTTTATTTTTCTTTTATCACTTTCTCTCCGACCAACCAACTAAAAAATCATTTTACTTTTATACTGTTTCTTTCTTTTCATTTTCTTTTTCAATACATTTTCCTCTCACTAATTCATGTATAAACCAAACATATGTTTAGTTTTGGTGATGCATCACCCTAATGTTGTACTCTTTCACAAGTACTTGGCGGTTGATACTAATTATTATGTAATATAAATTTTCAATATTTTTTGCTGAACATTAATTTTCAATATGTTATTATGTTGTTATTTAAGTTATAATATATTATTTGATACAATATAAATATATAATTATGTGTCGATTTAATAAAAAAAATATGTCTCAAAACTAGTGAGTGAGCGGATTTAATCTAAACTTTACTTGATCACATCAAATCAAATTTATTAATAAATAATTGAAATAAAAGTAATTCATATATATATATATATATAAATTAATTTTTTTTTAGTTTAAAAAACGCATAAGGAATGACAAACACCTTTATACTATGTTTGGTACAATAGAATGTAAGAGATTGACAAAAAGAAATTAAAACACACATTTGAAGTTATTATTATTACTATTAATATTATTATAGGCATTAGTTAAAGAGTTTAAGTATTGTACATTTTATAAGAAAATATATTATCAAGACATCACAATAATTCATAATTGTGATTTTTGATATAATTACGATAAAATTAAATATATTTAATAAATTTAACAATTGAGATTGACGGACAATATAAACAACATTTACATTATTAATGTATATAAATTAAATTCTTATGATAGAAGATAATATATATATATTAATTAGATTCCACAAATATTCATTCAGACAATTTTAGAAAAAGAACACTTTTTTTCTTTCAATTTTACACCTTCTTATTATTTATTTATTAATAATATTCTAATATTTTTGTACTGTTTTTATTATTTAACTTACCTCTTTATTTCTTTCTTCTCATATTATTTTCTCTAACATTTTCCTCTATAAACCATACATATCTAGATACATCATCCCTTTTATTCATTCCACAGCAAAATCATATCAACAATCTCATAATTTTATTTTATGTTTTAAATTTTAGACTTAATTGAAGTTTTAATCTACTTATTTTAATCGAATTACGAAAATAGTCATTCTATTTTATTTTTCTCTAGTTTTAGCCATTTAAACAAAATTTTGATCTAAAATTTGATGAAAAGTTATTTATTTGCACGTATTTAAGCCATACAATACCATAATATCTCGTTGTGCAACAATTATACTTGAGATATATGATTATAAATGGTATGACTTAAAAAAATGACATTTCATTAAATTTTGGATTAAAATCATTAAATTTGAGATTAAAATTATGTTTAAAGACCAAAATTAGTACTATTTTCGCGATTCAATTAAAATAAAAGAACCAACATTACAATTAAATCTAAATTTTAAAAAGTGATTTATTGTATTTCTTTGTCGTTAGTTCCTTACGAAATTTTATACTGTTTTTATGTTAAAAATGTCAATAAAATTAGATAAAATTTAAATTTTCCTTTTATGTATGTTACCAAAGTCTTACTTAATATATAATCTATTTTTCACTATACTTCTGAGTATAATATATATATTTTTTTTATCATTTCATAGACTAAAAGTATTAAATCATTAATATTTTATCCTTCATGGTTTATTATTTTTATACACATATTTTTTGAGAAAAGTAAATACAAAACATCATATGATTAATATAAAAATGTCTATTTAATATAAAGTATTAATTTAGTTAATATATTTGATATTTTTTATTTTTTATTATAAAAAATGATTTGCTTAGTTTGGAGTAACCTTGTCCTACTTTTGATGATGCATCACCCCTATCCTTCATTTCATTTGACTATACAATGACCAGTGTCTTTTAACCTTAAGCTCCTATGGCTCCTACAAATGCCACTTTCTAATTGGCGGACTCCAAATACCGCATTTCATTCCAGTTAATTATTTCAATCAAATCCACTACAGTCAACCGGTTGAACCCACTATCGTCCTTCTTCAAACCCTATCCACCCCCATTTATCTCCCTTACCGGCCCGCCCGGTTCCCCGTGGACCCACTTCCAGACTTCATTTGGACTTCATTTGGCGTGCATTTCAGCACCATTTCACTCCCATTTCACTCTGCTCCAAAACTTTTTTAAATTCTCCCTAAATTCCTCTTCATTTCATTTCATTTCAATTTCCATTTCAATTTCGAAAACGTTACTTCTCTCTCTCTCTCTCTCTCTCTCTCTCTCTCTCTCCATGCTTCCTCGTTTCTATCAATGGAGATTGAAGCTATGATTCTCTTCTCAACCAGATCTCGTTTCCTTCTTCGGCATTTTTCCATTTTCCATTCAGATTGATCAGTAGACTTTCCTTTTCCAGTTATTTTTTTTGATCTCATTGGATTTGGAAACCGATCTTCATCACAACCACTCCTAATCGGTGAGTCTTCACTCTGCAATTGAATCGATCGAGTCTCTGATTCGATCTGATTACTTTTAGTTCGAAATATTATCGCCGATTGTATAAATTATGATAGCATTTTATTCTGTATATCGTGTTTCATACTAACTTTAATTATATTTATTTATTTTATTAATTTTAGTTTTGAATTTATGCACTAATTTTATTTCATACGTTGAATACTTGAATTTTATTCGTACTGCATCGTACTTTGTTGTTTCTCAATTTTCTGGATAAATTATAGATTCGTTTGAATCCTTCTTTCAAATAAGTTTCTCGAAAAAAACTTATAATTTGCATCTAGATAAATAATAATAATAATAATAATAATAGTAATTATAATAATAAATGATACTGTTTTCTGTCCAAATAAAGTGATTACTGTCTTATTTAAGATTTTGAAGTGAATTTGTGGTCTTATTTCATTTTAATTTGTATGTTTTTTGAAATATTGTTTTTACTTGATTGCGTGAATTTTTTGCTGCTGTAGATTGTTGATATATTCAAGAAATGCAATTTTAATTCTGTTGAAATGAGAATAAGAATCATGCTTATCTGTTTTCTTTTTCTTCTTTTGAATTTTTAATATTTTAGTTGACGAGGTTGCAGCTTTAATTATTCTTTTTTATATGATTCCTGATTTTATTCAGATCTATTTCCTTGCGTAAGGAATCATGTGTCTTGTGCCTTATGCGATTTTGTTGGAATATTTTCCCGACTCTTTATATTTAGTTCTATTTACGCTATTGGTTGATTGTGTGTGACTATGTTCTACTTTTGTTTGCTACTTTTATGTTTTGTATTTGATGCTTTAAGTTCAAATATTTTGTAGGTATGTTTAGTATTGTTATTTTGATTATGATTATTATTGTTGTTAAAAGTTACTACTATTTTTAGATGCTTACTCAAACATAGATTTTCCTTTTCATCTGGTATATATTAGAGTATGTGTGTCATGTCTTGTTGTTTTATGATTTATGAAGTAATTTCTTTTATATGTACCTTAATTGTGAAATTTTAAAATTGGAATACTTCTAAAAATATTGTATATATTGTAAATGTGTGTCCAGAAACATACATGAGACGGGACTTCATATGAAAGGCGGGTTGACAAGAACCGTCACATATAGTTATATTCAATCATTTCAATTTTCTTAAATTATTATCAGTAACATGTTTGTCTTAGTGTTCATAGACTGTTAATTGTAATTCCAAATTTCGAATTGCACTCTATTATCTTTAATTTTTGTTTCATTATCCGAGGCATTAGATATTTTGATATTTTTGTGGCCCTGATATTTTGTTGAAAGTATAGTTCTTTGGTATGTGTGGCACACCTTTTGGAAAAATATGTAGTTTTTGAAATTTGTGTATATACCCCTTGTTCATTTTTACTAACCCAATTAATTTGTTCAAGCTAGAAGGATCTTATTATAAATTTTGAATTCTAGGAATCTGCTTTTGGTGGATTTAACTAACTTTCTGTTTGTTAATTTCATTTTTTGTCACTTAATTAATTCTATGCTCATTATTGTTCAGCTTATTGAAGGATGTGTGGTGGTCCTGAGAAATCTAAATCTCTTTCAACTTCATCGTCTTCATCTCCATCTGCTGTAGAAGGTTCAAATAACGTCAAAGACATGAAAAATCTGACGGTTCGTACTGATGATTCTTTTTCCAGCTTACTCGAACTTTCTTCTAACAACGATTTTGAGGAATTTAAGGTAGCTTTAGATAGTGACACTTCTCTGATAAATGAGGTTGGCTTCTGGTATGTCCGACAAAATGGATCCAAACAAATTGTTCTTGAGCACAGAACCCCTTTAATGGTGGCTGCTTCCTATGGGAGTATTGATATTCTAAAGCTTATACTCTCATGTCCAGAGGCTGATGTAAATTTCTCCTGTGGCACTGATAAAAGCACTGCTCTTCACTGTGCTGCTTCAGGTGGTTCTGTTAATGCAATTGATGCGGTAAAGCTGCTTTTATCAGCTGGTGCTGAAATCAATTGTGTGGATGCTAATGGGAACCGTCCAGTTGATGTTATTGTTTTTCCTCCTAAGCTTGAAGGTGTGAAAATAATTCTTGGAGAACTCCTCTCAGATAGTACTTCTGATGGGTCTGTTGATGATTGTTCTCTTCCAGTATCTATTGATTCATCAAGTCCTGGTTCAGCTGCCCCTTCGTCATCAATTGAAAATGGATATCCAACTTCTCCTGTGGCTCTGAAGTTTACCGACACAGCTGTTAATTCTACACCAGAAAAGAGAGAATATCCAATTGATCCATCACTTCCTGATATAAAAAACAGCATATATGCCACAGATGAGTTTCGAATGTTTTCGTTCAAGGTTCGTCCTTGTTCTCGTGCATACTCTCATGATTGGACTGAGTGTCCGTTTGTTCATCCTGGAGAGAATGCTCGAAGGAGAGACCCTAGAAAGTTCCATTACAGCTGTGTGCCATGCCCTGATTTTAGAAAAGGGGCTTGCAGACGTGGGGATATGTGTGAATATGCTCATGGAGTATTTGAGTGCTGGCTACACCCAGCTCAGTACCGGACAAGGCTCTGCAAAGACGGTACAAGCTGTAACCGAAGGGTGTGCTTTTTCGCTCATATACCTGAAGAACTGCGTCCATTGTATGTCTCCACAGGATCTGCTGTCCCTTCACCAAGATCATCTGCCTCTGCTCCCAATGTCATGGACATGGCTGCTGCAATGAGCCTTTTCCCTGGTTCCCCATCATCAATGTCTTCCATGTCTCCATCTCCATTTGCACAGCCGATATCTCCATCTGCAAATGGCATCTCTCACTCAAATAATGCTTGGCCACAGCCAAATGTTCCAGCTCTTCATTTACCAGGATCCAATATTCAAACTAGTCGTTTGAGATCTTCTCTTAGTGCTCGTGATATGCCACTTGAAGACTTCCACAATATGCTACAAGACTTTGACGGTCAGCAGCACATATTAAATGACATGGGCTGTTTCTCACAGCACCGTCCAGGTGCTATTTCAGTGAGTCGGCCTGGTCGGTCTAAAACACTAACTCCGTCAAATCTTGATGATCTATTTTGTGCTGAAATTTCTTCTTCTCCTCGGTATTCTGATCCAGCACCAGCCTCTGTATTTTCCCCAACACACAAATCAGCTGTTTTCAACCAGTTTCAACAGCTCCAAAGTTCGTTGTCACCTATAAATACAAATGTCATGTCTCCTAAGAATGTTGAGCATCCTCTATTCCACCAGGCTACATACGGTGTCTCTTCTCCTGGAAGGATGTCACCAAGAAGTATGGAACCCCTCTCTCCAATGAGTGCTCGAATGTCAGCATTTGCTCATCGTGAGATACAGCAGCAACAGCTGCGAAGCCTTAGTTCAAGAGAACTTGGTGCTAACAATCCTGTCTCAGTTGTTGGGTCCCCTGTGAACTCCTGGTCTAAATGGGGATCCCCTAATGGAAAAGCAGATTGGTCTGTAAATGGAAATGAGTTTGGTCGATCACAAAGATCCACCTCTTTTGAGCATGGAAACAATGGGGAAGAGCCTGATCTATCTTGGGTTCAATCCCTTGTCAAAGAATCCCCACCTGAGATAAAAGAGAAACTAGCAGGTTCTGGCCCTATCGCATCAGCTGAAATGAATTCAAATCCTCAAGTAGATTCAATCGATCATTCAGTTTTAGGAGCTTGGCTCGAGCAAATGCAGCTGGATCAACTTGTAGTCTAGTCAAATTGACCCTTTTGCTTCTTCTTGCTGTTATAGCTATTTAATTTCTTCAGGTACATATTCTTTTGGTGAATTTGAGCCCCCGAAGCATGGAAAGGATGGCCGCAAAGTTCCTAAAGGATAATCGTATTTTTTATTCTCTTTAATTTTTGTCATTCATTATTTTATATTTATTTACTAGAGAGCTTCATGGAATGGGATAAAGAACCCTCTCTCCAGTAGAAAAGAAAATCCTGTAGAGGTTTGGTGTTCTTTCCCGAAGTGCCCCATTTGCAGGACTCTTTTATTTTACTCCGACCCCTCTTTCAAAGAAAGCTGAATGGTTTTTTTATAAAGCAACAAATTCCAATAGCTTATTTGTCTATAAGTTCCTTTTCCTGCAGTCTCTAAGACTCTTGGGTCTGTAACTTTCTGTTAAATATGTAGGAGGGTTGGAGTGAGTTTTCTTATCGAGGAATTAGAGGTGATTTTAGCTATTGCTAGCAGATATTTAAGAATACAGTGAAGTTTACTTTGTTCTTGTGTTGTATAACGTACTCTGATTATTACTTTCAAATTCAAAGTTATGGTTATTTTCTTTGAGAAAAGTTTATTATTCTGAAACAATTAACTTAAATACTTATTTAATTCATTTTTGTTATAATTTACCCTAGAGGACATTTTATTGCAATTTTGTGGGTTTGATGCCCTGAAGTGAAATTAATGGAGGGATGGTGATGCTTTATTTTATTTTATTTGGATCATAAAATTGAAGTGACTCGCCCATTTAGCCTATGTTTAGTTACTCGCATTATTTCGAGAATAATTGATTTTAACTTCTATGTGAATATTGTATCAAATTTTATTTGTAACTTATTTTTAATTAAATATACTCCAACATAAATTTACATTTAATTTATTTAAAAAAATAATAATTTTACACAAATAATTCATTAAATCTAACATACTTGTTTACAAATAAGTATGAAATTTTGTGCATGTTAGCTTTTTAGAATTGGTCAGTCTATGACAAAATTATTTAGGATGGAATGATATATGATTAAGAATTTCCAAAATTGCTGATGGGAGTTTAAGATTAGTTTTATAAATTAAGTTGAAACTAGATTCATTGTTAAATTTGAGATGGCAACCCTGGCCCGTGCATGCAGTGCTATAAAAGTGGGTAGGTGAATTTTTATAAGGGCCAAACTTGTGAGGAACGGTAGAGTTTTTCTTGTTTTAGATTCAGTTGCAGGTGTGGGACATGTGGCTAGATTTTCATGATATGTGACCGTTGTTTGGTAGGAAGTAAAGATTTGCATTAAATGTTTTGTTGATGAAGATGGGAGCAAAGCTTTGGTTTTGAGACAAGTGTTGATATCCTAATACAGATTTTGATGTGACTTCTTTTATGTAGAGTGCGTTTATTAAATTTTACCATTTGTATCATTGTTGGGGTCCCATTGAAATTAATGGAATCTTATATCATTTTCATACTTTAATAAAAATATATCAGAATTTGACTTTTTCTTATTACATTTTCTCCACAGGACAAATATTAAACAATGTACTGTGAATTGATGAATTTCTCAGGATGATCTAGACAGGGAGGGTATGGGAAGTTTGGACCATCCAAATTCAAGTTTGGAGTAACCTACTATTGCAGCATGTGCGTTATGTAGTTTCAAACGTTAAAGCGTGCGTGACTTTGAAGACAGAAAAATAATATTTGTAAACTGATTTGATTTTTTTTTTAAAAGGAACAACTCATTAAATTAATAACTGATGTTGTGTAATAATAAAAAAAAAACTGCGATTTTAATGTGATTATATTTTATAATTTGTTTAAATTAACTTTTATTGGAAGTGAGTTAAAATAAAAATTAATTTTTATATTCGACACAGTAGTTCATTGGTAGAAGTTTAGCTTTGTAATTCTATGATAGTAGATCTCTTTAAAAATAATTATAAAATAATCATTAAAGTTACTTTAATTAATAATTATTTATTCTTTTCCAAATTATTTTTAAGAAAGTGAGTTGAAATAGTGATTTATGATTGTATAAGTAATATAAAGTGAATTTATTTAATTAGATTTTATAAAATTATATTTGAATGTGTAATTATTAAAATGAGTGTTAACGTTCACGTATACTTATTTGGTGTGTACATTAGTAGATTAAAATATATGATTGAATAGATTAATTGATTCTTCAAATTATAAGTGTAGGTTAAATTAATTTAAAATTTTGTAAGTTAGCAAATATATAATTCATGCACAAATACAATTGTTAACAAATATATCTCTAAGATAACAAAATTTTATTAATAAATTTATTGTCAGAAAGATCAAAATTCATGTGGGATCAACATAGATAACTCACATATTCAATTACAATGTAACATTAAAATATCTAACTACAAAAATTTATATATGAACTATTTTGATTAATATTAATTTACAAAAATTCAGGAACTAATTTGACCAACACTTATAATTTTAAAGACCAATTTGCATATTCACTAAAAAAACACACACACACACATATATATATATATATATATATATAACAAGTTCTAGTATGTTTTATATTGAGTGAAAAAAGAAATCGGTAGTTTTTTCTCCCGCCACCTTATGTGTTTAAATACCAATCGAACATGTAAAATACATAGTCGAATTAGTCAATTAAAAAAATATGGGACTTTTGAAAAAATAATAAGAATAAACACTCAAAAAAAAGTTATTCTTTCATATTAATATATCAGTATAGCACATATTTGTTTGAGTAAAATCAAATAATTTCATTTTCCAATCTTCCTTGTGATGGTCTAAGAAGAAGGGGACAATATGTTCCAAATATGTGTAAGGACATACAATATAAATTCAATAGGAATACCATTTTAGTTGGAAAAAATGCAGTTAAATATTTGCAATATAAAACTTTGCAAAGAGTTTCATTACCAAACTCGGATGAGACTCATGAGAGTAGACACAAGTCTATGCAACTCATCTCAACAATAGTTAAAGGATGTGTCATCTATCAAGTTTCCAAGTATTATTAAAGGAGATAACAAATCTTGTCACCTCACCTCAACCATCATTAAATGTGGTCTCTTAACAAGTTTTTGAGCTAACAAATGTCTAATTTATCACAACCATGGTTAAGGGAGGTTCCATGCCAAGTTGTCAAATAGCAACCATGTTTTGGCTAATAGCACTCTGGTATAATAGAATTCTAACAAATTGTTATTTTTCATGATGCACAATTGACATAATTGATTCCATGCCAATTTCTCACATTTTTATGAAAGCAAACCTTGAATCGCTACATCTCATCTCAACCCCTCTACACCCCATTTCAGCCATTTTTTTCCACGTCTAATATCGGATTCAGATATGAGAACTTTAGTTGTGCTTAAAGTCTCTACACCTCATCTCAAGACCATATATATTGACGCAATTCTCTGCATCTCACCTCGACATCATACTTCATATCAACATCTCATTTCATCTTATCGCAACCAAACATCTCATCTCAACACCTGAAGTAGATTAAGTGAAGGTCGCCAACAATCAATAAGAGACTAACTCACACTAAGGTGTAGGTATCATCAAAATAGGTCTCGCCTCTCCCAACAACACAACTTCCATACATACAACTGTAATCGAACATCTAAAGTGTGTTTAAAGGAACTCAACTATCTACCAATTGTGGCAGACCTTATTAGTAACAATAAAAAATGAACTGGCCAAACAGAGAAGCATAAAAACCATAAACATTACACACAATTGAGAAAATGAGAAAGAAACAATATTTTGTTTGATAAAAACGTATGGCGTTTGTGTTTGTTGTATTAGTAAGGCTTATTGTCTCCAACCTATGTTGCTAGTGCAGGTGTTTTGGAAGTAGACAACAAGCTCCTAACCTTAAACTTATAATTATCACTCATTAAAGCACTCGCTAGTGAGAGAGTGTATCGTGTAAATATTCATTGGAGGATTAAAACATGTAATCGTAAGTCCTCTGAGGAGATGCGGCTCCTTCCCTCCCTAAGTTTGGGGTTGCCTTATCTTCTGAGACTGACATTTTACTTCAATTATTATGCACATCTTCATCGTCAACCTTTGTATTTTAGTTGCTTGCTCTGTGTTTCCTTCTGCTTGTTAGGGGAATCCATGTCTACATACAAGACTCGTCCGTGTAATATCTACATAAAGAGTTGATTCATTTTCTGAATTTTGTATTTCGTTGAGGCTGTGGTTGAAAATTTAACAGAGATAAAAGATAATTAAGTTAGTAGATTCTAACTTTTCTATTCATGCCAATTAGTGCCTTACGGGCTTCTTCCTCCTCGGCAAAAGTTACATATCCAAAACCTTTGGATCTATTTTTGGCTTTATTCAATACTATATCAGTTGGAAAAGTGAAATGATGCAAGTATGATAATTTCAATCTGAGAGGTTTTGGGACTTGTGACGACAATACAGATACACATACCTTGAAGAACGTTGCCGTATTGAGAAAAAGCTTCGGCTAATTTCTCCTCTGTAGTAGAAAAGGCTAATCCTACATCAAGATTTATAAGTCACGACACCAACAAGAGTGTTCAATTGAGGAATTTTTTTATTTTTTCATTAAAAATAACAATACAACAGCACTAAAAAGATAGATATGTTCAACATAATCAAGGCAATAATTGATAAGTATCATACTACAAGAATCCCACTAAAAAAAAACCCTTTAGAGCAAGAATAGAAGGGTACCTGAATGAAATAGTCAAAATGATCTAAAACAATATTTCCACAATTTCTGAAACTATTCAGCCCTAATTTCTTGTCCTAACTTGATATCAAAGCCTTGTTCTCATTGTAATCAACGGTGGATGAAAAAATATGGAGGAAGGCCAAAAATTTGCCGCTACAAACTCTGGCAGTCAAACCTTCACAAATTGCGTACAACAGTTGTAAAAAAATCCACAACGTTTTGTTCACTCACATTATCAACAAATATTTTTTTAATTCTTTAATGGAAGAGAATAGAATAATACACTATGCATCATCGACACTTCAAATCGAAGGTGTGTGGTTACTTTCAAATTTCAAATTATTTCTAGAATAATACACTATATGTAGCATCAACACCTCCGACACATATCTACATATGTGGTTAGTTTCAAAGTTCAATTATTTATTTTTTCTTAAATTTTAAAGAGGCATCTCACTTTGAAGACACTAGTGGGACTCTTATGTCAATCGAACCGCGCTAGAATCGACTACTCACGCGGTACAGCCGTACAGGAAAGCGGAAGGAGAATTCAAAAATAAAAGTAGAAGTAAAATAGGAAGACCTGGACGTACTTTCTCACTATTTTTGACCGTCGATGTGTAACTCCGGCAACGTTTTCTGGCGGAAATTCACTGAGACGAGGGCAAAGCTAAAGGAGATGTTGTTTTTCTGTTTGTAGTGTTTGTGTTTGTCAATCTCATTTTTTTTAAGTTTTCCTTTGTACTCGTTAATTAACTAAATATATTTGATTTTGATTTTAGTTTTTGTAATTATTTTTTTATTATTTTATATTTGCAAATTTCAAATAAAATTTTAAAAAAATTTTATAAATATTTTTTAGTAAAAGAATAGTGTTATGGTTAATTTTGAATGAAATAACATTATGATTGGATAATTGTTCTTGACTATATAAGATTTAATATTTAAATTTAAAATCTATTTTATTAATTTATTTAATTATTTAAATAAAAATTAATTAATTAATAAACTAATTAAATAATAAAAATTTCATAATCTTTATTTTTAACCATATAAAATAATAATTAAAATTACTTTAATTAATAATTATTTATTCCTTCCCCAATTATTTTTAAGAAAGTGAGTCAAAATAGTGATTTATGATTGTATAAGTAATATAAAGTGAATTGATTTAATTAGATTTTATAGAATTATTTTTGAATGTGTAATTATGAAAGTGAGTGTTAACGTTCACGTATACTTATTTGGTGTGTACATTAGTAGATTAAAATTTATTAGATTAAAATTTATAATTGGATAGACTAATTGATTTTTCAAATTATAAGTGTTGGTTAGATTAATTTAAAATTTTGTAAGTTAGCAAATACATAATTCATGGACAAATACAGTTGTTAACAAATGTATCTCTAAGATAACAAAATTTTATTAGTAAATTTATTGCCAGAAAGATCACAATTCATGTGGGATCAACATAGATAACTCACATATTCAATTACAATGTAATATCAAAATATCTAACTACAAAAATTTATATATGAACTATTTTGATTAATATTAATTTACAAAAAATCAGGAACTAATTTGACCAACACTTAGAATTTTAAATTTGCATATTCACTAAAAAAAACACACATACATACATATACACACAGGTGTTTTCTTAAACAAATGTATGTATATAACAAGTTCTAGTATATTTTATATTGAGTGAAAAAATAAGTCGGTAGTTTTTTCTCCCGCCACCTTATGTGTTTAAATACCCATCGAACATGTAAAATACATAGCCAAATTAGTCAATTAAAAGAATTTAGGACTTTTGAAAAATTATATTAGAATAAACACTAAAAAAAAATAAGAATAAACACTTAAAATAAGAATATATCAATATAGCACATATTTATTTGAGTAAAATCAAATAATTTCATTTTTCAGTCTTCCTTGTGATGGTCTAAGAAGAAGGGGACAATATGTTCCAAATATGTGTAAGGACATACAATATAAATTCAATAGGAATACCATTTGTTGACACCTAATTTTGTACGAGTTTTATTTATTTTTTACTTTTATTAGAAAAAGGAAATAATAATAATAATTAATAAAAATAAAGGAAACCGAAAAGAAATGTATTGATGGTCATAAAAATTGATGTAACGATGATCAAAATAAATAAATAAAACGAAAAAAAATGGATTGATGGTCATAAAAATTAGTATAATGGTGATCAATTGAATAGAAAAGAAACCAAAGAAATGAATCAATAGCAATAAGAATCAGTATAATTATGGTCAATTAAATGGAAAGAAACCGTAGAGAAATAGATTAATGATAATCAATTGACAATTATTCTCTTGTCTTTTGTAATCCATACTCAAAAGTCTATAAATAGTCTGCCACAAGAGGACAATAGGGGAGGGAGAAAAAGGAAGATTCGAAACGAGAATTCGAGATAGGAATTGAGAACACAAAAAGATAAAAGAAAAGATAGAATAATAGAGAGAAAAGAGAGAAACAATATTGGAATCAGAAGCTGAAAATTTCCAGTGAGGTAAATACTTATTTTTCTCCTTGTCTATTTTTGTTGTTGTTGACATTATTATTGTTATAGAGTTTTGTTTTTTTTTTACTATTCTATGCACGTATGATATAAACAATAATTTTTTTTTTTTGTCTCAATCAAATTTTTGAATCAACTAAGAAGAATCAATTTGATTGTTGAATAATTATCATTTTTTTTATCAAATTCGTGATTTCTCATCTCTATTGTGTTTTATTTTTCGTGCGTTAGATCTTAAATTCTCTTCTTATTATCACCGTCGGTTCGCATCACATATGCATCGCTGACTCGTGAATTTGCTTTTGACTTTTTATCATTTACTATTTATAAAAATAAAAAATAAATAGTAAAAGTGTTTCCTTAAAATAAAACAATATACAAATCAATATATAACACATCATTCTTATTATTATTATTATTATTATTATTATTATTATTATTATCATTATCATTATTACTATTATTATCATTATTACGGTATTAATTTATTTTGATATGTATACATATAAAGTAAAATTAATAATAAAAATGTTCAACACATAAATATTTTCTACCCAAGAACTACATGTATTTTGATTTTCCTATTGCACATGGGGATACGTAGGAGCAAGATATTCCCTTGTCAAACCAAATTAATAAAAAAAAATTATTTTTTTCTTCTTTTATTAATGTAAATAATTTAATTTTTTTTTTATTATTCTTTTTGGGGTAAAAATAAATAAATAAATAGTTTGTATATTAATTATAGGTTAACCGTTTTAACGGACGTGGTAGGGTGATAATACTTCCCTACTCGTAATCGACTCCCGAATCCAAATTTTTGGTTCAAAAATACTATTTTAGGTTTTATTCAATTTTTCCTTTAAAAAAATAAAATTGGTGGCGACTCCTTTTTCGCGGACAAACCGGACGTGCCAGCTAGCAACTCCACTAGGGACTTTTGAGTGTCAAGCATAATCTAATTAATTATATATAGTTATTTTATTATTTATTATTTTATTTATATTACCCCTATTTTTTTATTTTGTTATAATGTGAATATAATTATATGTGTTTTGTCAATTTATTTTTATTGTGATGATTTTTTTTAATCTTATTTATTTTTCTATACACTACCCTAACACAACTCACACACTTATGAGTGGGCTCTATACCTGGGCTGAGTGCAAACCTAAGATAAGTTAAAGACTGTGTAATGATAATCTTCTGGATGTACATCCTGTTTGGTTGTCATGAAAGTCTCACCTAGAGTTGACTTTTTCTAGAATATTGTCATTTTAATAGTTTACCTATTAATTGGTTTAATATTTTGGAATTGAGTTGTGTGCTCTACTAGCCAATTTAGAACTATAGAGCCACCCATAGTAAATGTTCACAATAAAAAATCATCAAATAAAAAAAGAACCATGTAGGGCATAATCATGTATGTAAATAAGAAAAAAACCATGTAGGGCATAATCATGTATGTTTCATCCTTTACTTCATATTACAACATATTTTTCTTTTTTCTCATTTTTTTAGAAAAAATAATTGCATATTAGGAGGTAGTAAAATGTTTTAGTTAAATGCATAATCATTTCATTCATTTCTTTTTACATTCTCATAACATTTTCCTTCAAAAAAAAAAAAGCAAAAAAAAAAATATCGTGACACCCTTATCGGACATGTTCCAGAGTTAAAATCATGGATGAATTGAAACATACAAAGATGATCTAAACCAACTGAAAATTCATATGGCTAAAAGATTGGAAATCTTAAGAACTCTCGATACTTGAAATCATGGGGATCCTTCATGAAAAAAAAAACTATCACCAAAAACTCATTTGTTACCCATTTGATTTCATAAGTCTAACAATTATACCTTTTAGTCTACTTTTTGGCTATACTCTATCTAAAGCCACTTGTCCACAATATTTGAACCTGATACTAACTAGATTCATATTCATCATACACCCCCTACTTCTGAGTCATGAACATACTTCATTGGCTTTCGTCACAAGTAAATCTCTAGAAGTTGGGTCATCTATGTTGAACTTTCATCACTACCGATTATTATTTGATGTCATCAATCTAAAAAATGACAAACCTTGTATGAATTTTTGATGATTATTGAAGAAAAAACCTTGACTAAATACAACTTTAAAGATATTGACTATGTTCTCCCATATATATACAAGGGGCATGTTCATGATTGTTAATGTTATTTAATTTGATCCTAACACATTGATCTTATTGATGTGCCTCAATATTTTGAAAGTCAATAAATGCATTTTGTATTGTTTCCTTTTCCATTCTCACTCATCATATATTTCATAATATCTTACCAAACATTATTTTTCTTTCTCTTCTTTAAACCATATACCAAACATATTTGGAAGTAGTTCATTCATAATAAAGTTTTCTAAAATCTCATATATAATTTCAATCATGCTATAAATTCCACAGAATGTGAGATTAACGTCACGTTAATCCCCTTAGACAAGTGGTTTTATCTTAATCATTGTCTAAATATGTTTCGAATATGTCAATCATGTGGGGAATTTCAAGTTTGTGCCATCGATATTCTAGCCGCCTACGAATCGAAAATGAAGATGTTGAACGTACATGAGGCTTGAATGTAATCCTCAATCAACTAAATCAAGAATGGAAAAGTTGGAATAAGAAGATGATCATTTTGTATATACATATTAGACAAATGTCTAAAAAAATATTGAACTCATTTTCCATCATGTCCCTTAATAATATAATCAACTAGCTGACTATAGCTACTTTATCTTCAATATTCAAAGTGAGTCACGATGAAGAATAGTCATTCACAAGAATAAAATTCACGACTACCCTGCTCATTATCAAATGTATAAGAAAATTATATGAAAAATTCTCGTACCAAACATTACCTCGTAACTGTAGAATACCCTCCATGAGTATCAACCTATAACTGGGGCACCCCTTTGTTTCTTATTATATAGAATAAAGGTAGTGCGACCCACTCGAACAAAAACCCCCTTATAAAGAGTAATGACCTGTGTTGACCGATTGAATTCAATTCAAGAGAAATATTGACTGCCTCATGTCAAGGACACAAGATCTTAAAAGAAGAACATATGAACTTCAGAGCTTCAAAAGAAAGAATTAGCATTCAAGAATATTTCACATATCTAAAAGGACTGGCAAGATAAATTAACTCCCAACTATATGAGCCCCCAATACCATAAAAAATACATTCAAGTGTGGCTCTGATCCACACCAATATGGATCAAGAAGACTTATCACTACTTGCACACATTGATGCTTCAAGAAGTATTACATCTAAATGAAGACCCGCTAGGTTGAAAACCCGAAAGGGCGACCTAGGCAAAAATTAGGGTGCAAAATCATAATAATAATAAATACCCGCTAGGTTGAAAACTTGAAAGGGCGACCTAGGCAAAAATTAGGGTACAAAAAAAGAAAAAAGCTCATTAGGTTGAAAACCCGAAACGAAAATCTAAGCAAAATTAGGGCCGCAAAAAAATATAGAATGAAAAAGATCACTTGTTTGAGAATCTAAAAAGGATGATAAAAGAATATAGCTTACATACACACATTAAAGTCGAAGTTGAACATATTCTGAAAGATTATGAATATAGATTGGAGCAAATCATATCTTCCAAAGTAGGTTAATAACATGATTGAAATTGTGGCATGAGTTATTAGCACACTTATTTTATGAAAAACTACTAACAAATTGGGTCATTTACCCATTAGATCACCTTATCTTCTTTTCTTTCTATGAATTTTTTTTTGTACCATAGATTTTCTCATTAAATATCATTGTCTGAACTTTCCTTCATTACTTTCTTGTGTTATAAATATTTTTTTTTTCTTTCAAAATGAATTTTTATGATAATCATATGTAGGGGCACAAATTATGTGAATGTCAAGAGGTCAAAACTAGTATGATGTCTTTACATGTAAGGCAGGAGCAACAAAAGATCAAGTCGATGATGTAAGAAAAAATGTCTTTAAGTATTAAAAGGACAATCACCATACTTATTTGAAGTGGTGCATATTTTTCATCTATGAATCCAGGATATGTCCATAAAGAGGTGACAGAAATAAAAAAAAAATTTAAAAAAAGTTGATTGAAAAATTTTTAGAAAAAAAGATCAAAATGAAGGAAAATGTTCATTCATTAAATGCATTCATGACATTTCATATTTAGTGGTTAAATTTAAATTTGAGACGCTAGCCCACACCATATTATTTAAGAGACGAGATATTGACCCACATCCTCTGATTTAAGAGCAGAGATGACTGTCCCTCATCCTTTGTTTTAAGAGCTTGGTTGACTAGCCTTTAGCATCTGATTTAAGAGTTAGGTCGCCCCCACAAATTTTTTGTTGATATATTTGCTGATGAATTCTGAGTTCCATAGGAAGCTATTACAAAACATACTAAATGAAGTCCACATCACTCAAGATATCACTTGTGACAAATATGGAGGCATCATAAATAACATTACTACTAACAGTCACATAACCTTCATAGATGACGAACTGTGCGTCAAAGAAATAGGCCATAACAAAGCATTGCACATATCAGTAATGTGCCTCAATCATATGATATCAAGAGTAGTTGTTAAAGCTTTCAATGGGAGTATAGAGAAATGATGAGATAAATTGAACTCCCAATTCAAATAGGCCCGATCACTTTTGAAATCACGTTACATTTGATGGATATTGTACCCGCCTATAATTGCTTACTGAGGAGACCATGGATCCATTCTATTGGTGTGGTGCCATCAACCCTACATCAAAAGCTAAAGTATATGATATATGACCAATTGATAACCGTGTCAGAAGAGGAAGACTCGTTGGTGAGTAAGTTTTCCACCACACCGTACGTTGAGACGATAGAGTAAGCTCTAGAGATCGCCTTCCAAACACTAGAATTCGTGGACAATGCTTACGTCGAGATGACAACATAGAACTACATCTATCAAACACAATTATTATGGTGGTTAGATTCATGTTAAGCTGGGGGCATCATCCATGACACGGTTTGGGGAAGAATGAAGAACGACTCAAAGGACTGATAAAACTTCATGAGAATAGAGATAAATAGGATTTAGATTATGAAACAACCAAAGTTGACAAGTAAAGATTGGCCATATAAAAAAAAGGGGAAAGACAAACAAGATTCATATTGCAGTAGCTAGAGATGATTTTTCCATCGATGATGCTAATCGGGTTCGTCCATACGATGCAAAAACAAAAATTAAGAATTAGAGACAATCAAGTTGCCTATAGTATTCGATGCAATTCCCATTTTTGAGAATAATTCATTCGCATATGATTGTACTAAAATTCTGCCACATAACTTTGACCATCTTACTAATCAAGAAATAAAAGAAAATGAAGGAGCTTATGAATTTCCCCTAGAATCGTTAAAATTGGCAGAAAAAGAAGGCAAGACATTATGTTCCATAAGGAATAAACAAAAGTGATTAATCTAGGGAAAGAAGAAAATAGAAACGAAATTAAAGTCAACATTATCTTAAAGTAAGAAGTATATCATGAACCAATAGAAATTCTACATAAATAGAAAGATATTTTTGTTCCATCATATCAGGATATGTATGGATTGGATACTAGCATAGTGGAGCATAAATTTCCCTTAAAATCCGATATTTCTTCAGTTAAACAAGAATTAAGGAGAACAAAGCCTGATATGTCATTAAAAATAAGGGAAGAAGTAAAAAATTGGCGCTGGATTCCCAGCTGTGGCAAATTATCCCCAATGGATAGCCATTATTGTACCAGTGCTAGAAAAAGGATGACAAAGTTTGAATGTGTGTCGACTATAGGGACCTTAACAAAGCCAATCCTAAAGATGATTTTCCGTTACCTCAAATCGATATTTTGGATGACAATATGGCTCGCCATTCACTTTTTCTCCTTTAAGGATGGTTGCTCGGGATACAATCAAACCAAGATGGCAGCCGAAGATATGAAAACAAACTTTCATCACCCTTTAGGGAACATTGTGTTACAAGGTAATGCATTTTGGTCGAAAGAATTTAGGACAACCTACGAAAGAGCTATGGTAACTTGATTCTATGATTTGATACATAAAGAGATATGAGTTTATGTAGATGACATGATTGCTAAGTCATAAAACAAAAGAAAAATATGTGTTTGATCTAAAGAAACTCTTTGAAAGATTCCAAAAGTTAAAGCTAAAACTTAACCCCTTCAAATGCACTTTAGACGTATGGTTGGATAAAGTGTTACAATTTTTGGATAGTCAAAAAAGAATAGAGGTCGACCCATATAAAGTTCGAGCCGTTTTGGAAATATCTCCCCAAAGTACAGAGAGAGAGATTCACAGTTTTCTTGGGAGACTAAATTATATTTCAAGATTTATATCACAACTAATTGCCACTTGTGAATCGATCTTTAAACTTTTACGGAATAAAAATATCAAACGGTTGTGTCGAACGAAGATTGTAACATAAAAACATAAAAAAATAAAAATAAAAAAAATAAAAAAAGTTATTCAGAAAATGGTTGTAACATACAAAGATTGATATGAGATGATATCGTTTGCACTACACGGGTATCGTACCTCGATATACACTTCAACTGGGGCAACCCCTTTTTGCCTAGTATGTGGGATGGAGGTTTTGCTGCCCGTTGAAGTAGAAATTCCTTTTGCTGAGAGTATTAATGAAAGTCAAACTAGAGGAATCAAAATGGATATCAAGTTCAAAAAAAGAGAAGAGGACGAAAGAGACATCAAAGATATCAAGTTCAAAAAAAAAATTGTATAAGTGTTTTTTCTCATTCATGATTTGAATGGTCGTGTCCATTAAAAATATTAATAAAAACTGACATATTCATTCATTCATTCATGACATTTTATAAATTTAAAGTCGAGAAAACGACCCGCATGTTGAAGCCGGGAAAACGACTCGCACCCCAAAGCCGGGAAAACGACCCGCATGTTGAAGTCGGGAAAACGACTCGCACCCCGAAGCCGAGAAAACGACTCACACCTCGAAGCCGAGAAAACGACCCGCATGTTGAAGCCGGGAAAATGACTCGCACCCAGAAGCAGAGAAAACGACTCGCACACCGAA